>JAWLRI010000906.1:2815386-2852886 GCA_034781795.1 Crypturellus tataupa | reverse complement strand
GGGCTGAAGATATAACTTTCAATTTACTATCCATTAGGAAGCGACTTTGGAAATATAGATGAAGCCAGAAATCTTACCTGTTATTACTTGGAGATTTTATGTCGGCAGTCATAGGCTAGTAACTTTAAAAACTGTACCAGGAGGCTCAACGTTTTATAGACATCTCCAATGAAATACTATCTGCTTTTCTATTTTATACACAGCAAGTTAACATGACATACAATGCAATTAAAATGTTTCGGTCTGATTTCTTTTTTCCTGTTCTTTCATGGTGCGGATTAAGCAGAAGGCTTCATACATGGTAAAATGTGTGCTTAAGCTGAAAGGCGATCAGAAAGTTACTAATTTATATTTTTGACTCTCTATCACCAGTCCCATGGCCAGGTACAAACCCATATCTCAGCTGATTCTTTTGGTTGTGGGAATAAGGGCCATCAGAGAGGTCAGACAAAACATTGCTTGTTAATGATACTCCCTTCAACTGCAGATCAAAGAAGTAATCTTGCATCACCCTTCTGCATGGAGGAATTGGAAAGATCTGCAATTCCCCATGAATTCACCATAAATCTTCTATTCATTAAGAACAGGAAGGGATTAAAAAAAAAAAAAATCAAAAATCTGGAGGGAAAGGCCCCGAGAAGGACATCCCCATTGGTGAACGCACACACTCTCAACACTGCTGCTTGTGGCTTGAAGTGATGGCTAAAAGTTAGAAAAATTGCCCTTGGAGGGGAAAAAAGGGTGAAATGAGAATTAACCTCGAAGGCATTGAGGGAACCCAAACACAGATGTTCTGGCATATAACACCGCGTCTCTGAGGGCTGTTAGAAAACGACCTAGCAAGAGGATGCACACACTGCTCTGCTGCTGCGATTTCAAACATAGGCACTGAGTTCTCAGGGCAGAGAGGGAAGAAGTCAGCGTACCTGAAGAGGAGGGCGAGGAGGGATGCGGACTGTCCTCCTGGGCACTCCCGGTCTGGGAAAGGCCTCCGCCTACTCCGCTCTCTTCAGTGATGTTAGAGGAGCCCGGCGTTGTCGACCTGCTCACGGACTGAGACTCCTGATCGCTTCCAGATCCGCGTCGCTCATCCAGACTGCCTTGGATTAGCTCATCTTCTCCTTTCCTGTCTCTTTTGTGGACTCTGGAGTGAACGACAACTTGGTGGTACGTTCTAAAAACCCTTCCGCAGTCAGGGCACTCGGTTGGCTTTTCTTTGACGTTTCCATGACTTTGTAAGTTGTAATCGAGTCCCTGGTTCATACCATGCGACAAAAAATCTCGACTGCCTTCTAAAGGGTCTAGTTTGTTTGGCAAGTCTCTCTGATTGCCCATTTTAGTGCTGTGAACCAAATCAGCAGGCATTTTCTGCTTAGAGCCATCTGCTCCTACTAACACATACTCCCGCTTCTCCTTATCAAACATAACTCCAGCATTTGCCAAAGTGTCTTCATGGCTGCGCTGTATCTGCTGCTCTTTAGACAAAAAGCCATGTTCCATGGCCATTCCCCTTGCCATAAGCTGCCAGGCCTGATAGCTGTTTACTGGATCCATCTCTGCTGCTTTGGCAGCAGCTTGTAACCTTTCTATACAGCTGGATTTTAGAGGAGGCACCAGATTGAGGCAGCCCAATAAAGAGTGTTTATCCCCTTCAGCAATACTGTGGCCAATGCCAGAAATGGGTGAAAGGAGTTTCCCCAAGACTTCTTTCTCTTTCATGGGCATATCTCCCTTGTTGTAGATTTGATTTTGCTCACTTAAACTCGCTTTGTCTGGGGGAAGAAACCCACTCTGCAAACACGATAGGTATCTCGAATACAAGTTTGCATGAGCTTCCTGGGACATACTGCCAATGGAGACGGGTACTTCGGGATCGTTAGGAGATTTGTTCTTCACGGATAACTTGTTCAGGTGAACTTTCATGTGGTTTTTAAGAAACCAAGGCTCCTTGAACCGCCTCCCGCAGATCTGACAGCAGTGTTCAAAGGAGTCCTTGTGCTTTCTCATGTGGCCTTTGAGGAACCAAGCTTGGCTGAACACTTGGCCGCACACCTCGCACCGAAACTCGTTGGTGGACTGTTCCCCGCTGCCGTTGGAGCCCTGGCCCTGCGCCGACTCCGCGGTGATGTGGGCCTTCTCCACGTGGCTGATGAGCTCCTCCTCCTGCGAGGCAGCGAAGTCGCACAGGGTGCACTTGTAAGGCTTGTGCAGGATCCGTATGTGCCTGTCCAGCTCCTCGCGCTTCTTGAACTTGCCCTTGCAAAACGTGCACCTGAACCCCGCGGTCGGAGCAACCACTTCTTCCTGGACGCTAACTGGCTTTGGAGAGGGAACAGGGTTGGAGATATCGGGTGTGCTGTGATTAGCTGGCACCGCCAGGTTGCAGTTAGCGAGCGGCATTGGCTGGGTGTGCTGCTGTGCTTTCACGTCAGGTCGCGGCTGCAAGAGGCTGCTTTTCATCTGTTTGTCCCGAAGAATTGCTCTCTCCTCCAGCTCGTGTAACAGCCTGTTTTCTTCTCGGACTCTTCCACGACCTTTGCCGAGGTTTCCAAGCTTATGAGTACGCAGATGAATCTTCAGGTTGCCTTTCTGAGCCGCCCTGTGGTCACAGTACGGACACTTGAATGGTTTCTCTCCAGTATGAGTGCGCATGTGCAGCGACAAGATGCTGTTAAATCGAAAGCGTTTCCCACAGAGGGGACAGGGGTACTTCCTGTTCTTCCTGGCATCATCCTCTATATCGCTCATCTGAGACATAATCCCCAGGTTTTGTCCATTTAAGAACTGCTGCAGATCCACGCGCCCATTTAAACTGGTGTCAACCTCTCTGTTGAGCTGGTTTGCTAACAGAGCCATCTGGCTGCTGATGGGCTGGTTTGCCATGGACATGTGGCCTTTGTCCTCGAGCGGCACCGATGCCTTCTCCTCCGGATTCTGCCTGTTCTGGAGCTCCGGGAAGGCATGGCTGAGCTGGGAAGTGATCTGGTGCAGCTTCTGGCTCATTGAATACTGTCCATTGAGTAGCGTGCTGTTGAGATGGGCGTCAGCTTCGGGCACGGCTGATGAAACACCAAGGCACAAACTGGCTTCCTCCATCTCTGAAAATCAGAAGATATTTCACATTCAGACTGTGGAAGAGTTACAAGCATTGACTCACGGACAGACAATTTGCATTTTATGTTCTACCTACTCCTAATGATGCAAAGGAATTAGGGTAAGACCATGAAAAGAGTATTAAGTGCCAACTGTGCTATACAGTTGTGACCATATATGTGCTTTCAGCATTCTGTATGTTTACCGATAGCCATTAATTACTATTTAAAAATATGTCACAATTTCAAAATCTAATTATTACAGAAGGGGTACACGCTTTTTACCACCTCCTTTGTCCGCCTTGGGAAATTGCACCTGTTTACATTTCTAAATTTATCGAAAAAGAAATGTTATGCATCTCTCCCATTTCCATTAGAAAAGCCAGCAAAAAAAAAAAAGAAGACTAGAAATCCACTTATAACTTTCAGTTCCATTAACCATATTCAATATATTACACGTTCTACAATGAGAAAGATAGTTTTATGATTTGACAAAAAAATGATGGTATGATATTTACTGGTGTACAATAAAACAAGATAATGTTTGGGGAAAAAATAAAGTAAAGGACAAGCTTTAGAACAATAAAAGGGATTTTGCTTTAGTCAACAAAAAGTGCAGTAATATCTCATTAAGCTGATTAGTATGCTGCTTAGAAACAGTACTAGGTGCTGTAACACATGATTATAATCATAAAAATCCTTCAGTGTTTGCAAGTAAGCATTAACGAGGTATATTAAATTTTAAGGAGACTGCGACTAGCAGCTTTGTAAACCTCTGAGATTAAGATTTAACCCTTCTGTTACAAAACATTGTTATTTTGTCATTTTGAAACTGAGCCCATCAAAATCACACAATTTATCTTCTGCCAAGCCTTTTAATTCATCGTTGAGAACCTTCAGATTTCAGTTCTTAGGAAAACTTGCCAGATTATAGAAGACTATCTCTGTTCTTCGATAGGTAAGACATGTGATTTAAGGCACTTTGATTTGGTTTAAAGAGCTCTCTTACAGAACTAGATAAAACCAATTAAAATCTGCGGAAGGTGTTGTGAAAAGCCTCACCAAGTTTAAGAATTTTAATAACTTTCCTAATACACAGTAATGACTACAAATTGTACCTACACTACGTATACTGCAGAAAATTAGAATTCAAAGCTGTTTGTTAAAGACAAGTGCTCTGTGCCGGTCTGCGTAATTGTCCACAATAATCTTCTATCCTTGCCACTTCTCTACCCTATATAGGAATAATGTATCTATAAAATTCTACTTAAAATACAAAGTTTTACATTAATGACTCACAAGCAATACAGAGCTATAATGTTATATTAGAACATAATTAAGATCTGTGTTGTTCAGTGGAGTGATTTGACGCGTTATTCACTATTAAAATTACTGAATTCTATAACTGATTACATAATTAACCTGGTCAGCTTCCTGTTTGGTTTGGACAAAAGCATTTACTCTCTATGCCTTCTTCGAAGCCTGCACATACGCTCCAGGTGGACACCATTCCTCACGCTGCTTCATAGTGGCCACTTGCTAGACAATTTGAGGCCCAAATCTGGCACATACTTAAAATGCATGTAATTGTCCTCCTGGGAGTAGTCCGGTAGACTTCAAAGGATGACTCTGGAAAGCAGTTCCACACATGCCGAAGTATTTGCAGGATCAGGGCCTAAAGAAGCATGGGTGGTCTCCAAGAGGAGACCTCGTTGGGCCTCGACAAGATGATTGAGGTTGTGCTACAATGCAGGTCTTGTAGGAGAAAAGGGGGAAGTGTACATTCATGCGTATTAAAGATGAATACAAGCCACAAAATTTTGCTCAGATGTAAAGCAGATCTTTTTCAAAGTTGAGGAGTGTTCAGATTCCATTTCATTTTGAAGACACATTACTTACATGCTGTCAATGTTACCGTAACTACATTAATGAGATATAGAAGTATATAAAAGGAAAAGATGCCTATAATCTATAGGACTGTACATTAAGTTTAACTTGCAGTATCAGTACTTGCATAGGTAGGGAAACATTCAAGCCAGGTATTCATCCAACGCTATATAGAGAACACACATTTCTGGTTTCCATGCAAGGTTTCCGTGCAATGGACCACCATCATTCTAAATGTGGGTACATGAAGATACATTTTTGAACATTTTTTGAAAGTTTGCTTAGCTTTTGAAACAAACCACACTTCATGCTCACAAGGATTAGTTAAACATCTGAGAGAACTGTAATTGTTGATCTTGCCATTATCTGAAATTGCATAAGATTCTGAAGATGTGCTTCCTCAGGAAATCTCCTCAAACAGAATCTACTTTCTGTCTGGATTTCATGTTCCACAGGTATTATTTCTCCTTACTATGGTTAAATATGGCGTGTTAGCAAATAATATTAAAAAAAAAATAAAATCAAGAAATATTGTGCATACAAAGATACACAGCTGCATTCAGCAGTGCTTGGAAAAGAGTTTGTAGATTGGAATTACTCTCAGATAGCTTGATAAATTATTTTTATTTTTATTTTTTCAGTTAACCTCAGTAGAAGCTTGTGCCTTTACATGCACAGGAAGGTTTGGGTAGTTAATTTTAGCATTTTATGCTCTACTGAAGTTTGCAAATGCTGACAGATCCTAGTGGAGTTTTTTAATTCTGATGCTTAACCTCAAGCATCAGTTGAAACCTATGGTATTGGGTTATTACGGTTCCTGGTAGGGGAGGGGGAAAGGTGGCTTGTGGTTAAGATTTTAAGTTATTGTGTTGCCTTTTTTTCCAAAAATAACCTTAATAAAGTAAAAACAGCAGCTATAATTGGAACATGACAAATTTTTTTAAAAATGCTATTTTTTATCTGCTACATGTATATAGACCTGTATTATATAAGACAGAGCCAGAAAGAGTTGAAAAAAACATAAAGAGGAAGATCAAAGCCATAATTTTCAATTTAAAAAGCAACCATTTTAAACAATTCTGGGGAGTCTGACCCATTAACATTACCTTTTGGGTTTGGGAAATTTATACATTTTTGCTCAAACTTGCAGAAAGCCTTTGTTTAGTAAGAAATAACGGAGTCTGTAACTACCATGTATCCTAATCGGCTATTGAACTGCTGGGATGCAGGTACTACAACCTCCAAACGCTGCAGTTCTTCACTTCAACTACCTTATCACCCTTTCCTGCCCCACTTTGTTTTGGTCCTGTTTCCTGCCTCTGTATTGCCTTTCCCCCCACACACACCCTTTTCCCTTGTGCCATTACAACACATAATGACAGCATTCAGTCCTGCCCTGCACCGTTCCTGAGTCCCAAGGTCCCACGTTCAGGGACCCAGGGACACCGCTACCGCTCAGCTCTCAGCTACATGGGACTCTCAGGCTTCTTCAGCCCATTCACTGCAAAAACGACCCAAATCTCATCTCGTATCCACACGCAAGACAGAAATAGAACTCCTCCTCATCCATCATTCCACTATGAATTAGATAATCCAATCTAATTTGCCTAATTTATCTAAAAAAAGAATTAGCAATTTCATTCTCTCCCTCTTTATCCATGATCCCCGTCCGCATCTAGGAGCAGGCAGGGATGCGGCACCAGGTGGGCGCGGGGGTTTCACCGCCCGGGTAGCCTCCAGCTCCCGCTTTGGTGCTTCCAGTTGCAGCTCCCCGGCTCCGCGGTGGCTCCTCTGCAGCTCCCGACCTCCTGCCCCAGCAGCCGGAGCGAAGTCGTGGTGGTCGGTGCAGGCCACAGCCCTGCGGCCGCTGCAACGCTCACGGAAATGAACCCGCTCACTCCCCTCTGTGCAGGAGGGACGTTTTCCTGGCGGTTTGATGAGACGCTTCTGGCTTATGAAATTTGCAACTGGAGACGTGTATTGTTACAATGCTCTCTCATCGCTCACACGAAGGTACAATGAGACATTCAAAGCCCTTTGATGATACTAATAGTCATTTTGATTTCACTCCCATTTTTGCCCTCAAGACCATTTCCCGTGATATCAATAACCAAAGTTCTGATTTTAGCCGTTTCAATAGAGCACACAGATTTTATGCAACTATTTGAAATGGATTACTGGAATTTAAAACCAATTATTACGCCAGAAATGCCTGCTATCACAACTGCATTAACGTAATATGAGAAGCTTGGTTTCCTTCTGCTGGAATGGGAGAAAAACCTAGGTGGCAAATAGAATAAAACCAGTTTAAACACAACCGTCTACACGCATGTCTCTATATGTATCTATGCCTACACACACCTGCTGTCTTTGCAAACAGAATGGACCAAATTGAGCTCTCACTTACAGCTGCGCGTTCGTACTGGACACACACACTGACACACTTCCCTCTTCACGACCGTAGAGAAAATACACATCCTAAAAACACCGCTGTGCCGTTATTATAGCTTAGATAAGGTTAGTTAAAAGACTTACAGTTCAGTAAGCAAAGTAATGCTTGACAAGCTCACATGTTTGAACAACAAGGTCTTTCTGGCCCTGATCCTCTGAGCAGTTAAGAGTTTCACGTACTGTTAGTTATGCTTTCAGAATTTAGATCTGGTATTTACCTTTTCAGATATATACGATTTTTATTCTATCTACATTATCTTGTGGTTCATTAACAAATTCTAAATACCCCAAATACAGACTGCTTCAGTGGTTAGCAACTGATAAACAGCTATCATTGAGAAATTTCAGAATATATATTCGATTTTTTATTAAATATTGTTCTTATTGTTGTAGCTGAAACTGTTTGACTAAGGCTGTTATAAGCATAATACACTCCTGTTAAGAAATACAGAACACCAGACTACTGAACCCTTTCAGGGTCATTAAACAGCTGTAAACATTATTACAAAAATAAACCAGAGATTTCATGCTTACATTTTAGCCCAGAGCTTGGTGTGCTGAGCAAGTACATTTTTTTCATCTCTTACAATCAACGCTGGTGACATTTGGGCATCCAAACAAATTACATCACAAATATTACTGAGGTGGGTAGGACACTGAGTGGTTTATTTGCCAGATGATTAATATATAAACAGTAGGGCAGAATAGATGACCCGCTCTTCTTTGACTGATTTGCAGGCAATACCAAGAGACATAGATGTAAATAGTTAAATTTTAACAAAAACATGTGTGCGTGGAAGGGGAGGGGAGAGATCAGCTGTATTTAATGCCACCAGGACAGCATTATCCAATCTGATAAAACGAAATAAACAGGAGCCCAGATTCTGTTCTCGATTGCATTTATACAATTGAGTAACTGCCTTGAGTCCAATGGAGTTTTTCCATTTTCTTTTTTTTTGGTTGGTTAAGTAGGTGTCCTTCTCCTTGGGGTATAATTATAACAGGGAAAACCAGGCTTTTAGTGAGCGACAGAATGACTTTTAAGAGATAATAACTTGGCCTATAGGTAACATCTTCTATCTATTTGTGTTTATTAAAACACTATTAGGCCAAGTTGGTAATTATATATTGCTCTTAATGACTTCACAGAGTTTAGGTTTTGTATTGCATTTAGTTTCTAAGGATTTAAAAAAATAAAAATAAAAAGGCAGGGCAAACAACCATGCAGACCCCTCGCGCACGGAGCGTTGCGCCCGCGCGCGGGGCAGGTCCGGCCCGAGAGCTGGGGCGAGAGCCGCGCGCGCGTGTGCATCTCCGCGCAGGAGGGAGTGGGGAAGGCATCTGACAGAACTGTAGCTGCTTTGTAGCACTGATATTTAAACAAGCTGCTTATTGATTCCCAAACAAAGTACTCTTTAGCAACAACAGAGCCAACTCATTCCACAACAGTTTTTATGTCTTAAAGAAGGGTTAGCATAGGGATTTCTAAGTTTCAGAAGTCATTAACGGGCAGAAAATTGTTTGCGGAGGCTGTATTGCCTTCACTCTGAACTGGGGAGACAGTTGGTTTCTAAATACCTGTCAGGCTGCAGGTTACTTTCTAGCTAGCACAGCATTTTGGACTGGTATCTGATCAGGAGAAGATAAATCGCCAGAGCAGCCTTTGGCTGGTAGCACCCATGGAGTGGAGGACTGCGAACCGCTTGTGATCACAATCGAGGGAGACGAGCGGCGAGGAGAGGAGAGGTCATTTATAAGTCTCACTCACAGATTAGAATGGAAAGATTAGAAGAATGCCGACAAGCTGTTTGATTTATTGCTACTTTGCATGTGACTTAGCAAAATCTGTTTTCCTTCTTATTTATCCTATTTCACTTGCATATATTTAATAAGTTGGATCCAAAGAAGAGAAGGATAAATAATTGGTACTGAAAATCAGTAGCTTAAATTATTATTTTTTTTTAAGTCCTGCTTTTTTTCCAGGCACTGGTTGCATCTGGGATCATTATTTTTTAGCTTATAAGCTTCAGTTCTCTCCTTTTTTTTCCCCCTAGTGTTCTCCTGATGACAAAATTAAAGATGAGAGTGATACCTAAATTCAAATGAGAGGCATATTTGTGGAAAGTTTCATTAAACCAAACCTTCGACTATTTTAGAAACAGCATTTTTAAAGGTAAATTTATTATTTTCATGTAATTTGGAATGTATGCAACTGATTAAACTCTCTTCAGTTTGATCCGTCTCCTACAGCTCCTGTCTGATCATTCACTTTAATTAGTCTAACTGGCACCCACGTCAGACTGAAGAAATCTCAAGATTCAGTTTTTAACGATCCCACTATAGTACCACATAGTACAAATAATAACAATAAAAGCCTGAAAGTAATTGCAAGGCCTTTTTGGGTAGTTTTGGTATTTAGTATATATATAGCATGGGTCTTGAGATCCATGTACCAAACTGCACTGTACCAAACTGGAAGTCTACTATATTCTGCTCCATAATGTAACACTTAAATATAATGCTGACCCTGTTTATCCTGCATTCCCCATACAGGCAACTGCTTACAAAATGCAGTGCAGTTTCAGTGAGGTCAGGACAGGCGGATTAGGTCTCCCACACTGATAATGAAAAGATGAAGAAAGAAGAGTTAGGACCACAGACCTGAGATCAGAGTTGGAAACAATTTGAATTCAGAACTGCAATGCTGGGCTGATTATTTAATTTTCATTTCCCAAAGACTTAGGACTAGATTCTGTGCAAAACTAAAAATAATGTAAAATGTACGTATGTCCCAAAGATCAAAGCATGACTGACAGTGAAATATTCATATAAAATAGCCCAGTGAGATTTTTGCTCATGAGGGCACCTGTCAGAAGCATAAACTTGCATACAAATCATCAAATAAGTACATAAAGTCATTACTAAAATGCAGGCATGCAATCAGATAGCCGGTTGTCTGAAACCGCTGGACTGTAGCCAACACAGTAGCTCAACACACGAACGCTTTGGTCTCTGCGGGTCCTCAGGGCCCTAGTTCACTTCCTCCTGCTACTGCTCAGGTCAGCTGCCTGCACCTAGTGTCGGCTTCCCTGGCGCTCAGTGTTGGGAGCGCAGACAGAAACCCGGAGTCCATAAGCTCCCTCTGACCCGAGCTGCAGAAACATCTGCTGCTCGAGTCACGGACCGCTCGTGGGCCAAGTCCCGCAGCCACCCATCCTGCTGCGGATCAGCCCTCTCAGCAGTAGGTGTCACTGCGAGAAACGGATGCATTCCAAGGGACAAAGACACATTCCCAATGAGAACACACAAATGGAATATCTCCGAATGAGAAGGGCTTCAAACAGAAGCACGCTCTCCAAGGAGGCTGGTTTTTTTTTTAACCCCACGTAAGAAGCTGGAAATTTGGTTTGGGGAGAAATGAAATTGCGCAAGTGGGACCGCCAACAACAACAACAAAGTAATTCCGCCCTTTGGTCCAGTGTCACAGAGATCCTTTAATTCACATTAATCACCTCCCTGCAATCCCAGGTCTATTAAGTAAAGGCTGTTAGAGTTAAACCTTTTTTAAAAAAACCTCTCTAACAAATTAAGTAATTTTCTCTAGTGGAACAAAAGACCTAGTTATATGGAAAGACACTGCACACTCAGCCGTAGTTTTAGGACTTAGAAAGACCACAAGGTTAGCCTCTTTTCGGTCAAATTAAAGAGCCCATAGCCAACCCTATCTGTACGCTAAAAAAAAGAATGCTTAAAACAGCTTGCAGGGAGCAAAAAGGATGTCTCAAGTATAGATGTAATTAATGGCATGCATATTTTGAAAAAGATGTAACAAATTTATATTTGAAGCAGAAATACGTGGTATGCCAAATAATATCGCAGAGATGTCAGCCAAGACTACCATATTTGGTTTTATTATCGCGAAATGGTTTGTAAGGCAATCAGGGATGTTCCAAATCGCATGCTGCTGAATTAGACAGTGGACAGCACGAGGCACTACTAAGCGTGCTGGCTACCTGTGACGATATCGATACAGAAATTACATGCCTAAGAAAATGCTGTTGGCCAAAAGGAGAAATTTGGCTTAAAAACCCTTAACTTTATAAAACCTGTTGCACATACAAGAAAGCCTGCGGAACAAAGTTGATACTCTCAAAATATACATAGAACCACTGCATTTAGCTTGAGACTTAGTTTATTCCCAGAAACGTCGGACTGGGAACAAAGGCAGGCAAAATCTAAGATGATGAAAATAAAACTACTCCACTGTTTAGCATCAGTGTATTTAAGAGAAACCGGCCAGAGCACTCCGCAGAGTAGCTCAGCAGAGCTGCACTCCTCTGTTTTGCACCCACTTTCCCCAGGTCAGATTCCCAGGCTCTGCACAACCCCAAGCAGCGGAGGGCTCATCGAGGTCTACGGGGATCAATAACATGGCAGAGGAGGAAAGAGTTGTTCTGCATTCTCCTTTGACGGGCACAGAAATACTCAGCACCATAATGCAAATGCAAATATTAAAAAAAAAAAAAATAAGAAGTTCCCAATTTCAGAGCTATTAGGCAGGTTCCCAGACCAAAACCGAGCTGAAATTTTCAAAATTCTCAGGCCATCTTTCAGCAAAGTGAAAACGCAAAACTCTTGTCCATATCTCAGTTAGGAAAAAGCTCACCATGCATCTAGACTTAAATACATGGCTCATCCTCTGTAAAGCAGCCAGGCAAAGCAAATCCAGAACTCTCCGACTCCCATTGCTTAGTCCAAGATGCCAGATATTGAGTTGGATAAGAGAAGGCTATCAAAAACAACTGAATGTTAAAAAGACTGGGTTTTGGTGCGTGTGTGCGTGTTTTCTCTTTTTAAACTCATGATGTACCTGTCAGCATAAAACTTGTTAGTTAAAATGTTATGAAAGCTTTTTAGTGTTTTAGTAACTGAGATTCTTGGGTGTTAATCCCTTCTACGTCCAATTTCCATCTTCCCTTTCCTTTCTTTCTTCAACCCAATTTTTCCTCTCCCTATAACACACGGACTTTGTGGCAAAAAGACATAAT
The DNA here is from genome assembly GCA_034781795.1 of Crypturellus tataupa. NCBI lineage: Eukaryota > Metazoa > Chordata > Aves > Tinamiformes > Tinamidae > Crypturellus > Crypturellus tataupa. Next base: position 2,840,408 of record JAWLRI010000906.1, on the reverse strand, counting down.
TTAAAGCACCACAGTGATTCTTAGATACGAATGGCTTTAATGAGTTATTTTAATTCTAATTTCCACGAAAAGGATAATGTTGAGAAAGACCTGGTTTCTGTGCAGTTGGAAGGATCAAAGGATGTAGCTAGAGAGGCAGGTTTGCTCAGACACAGGCAGGTAAGGGAAAAATAAAGGAAACGCTGGTCAGGATGCTTCTCGTCTTTGGGGTATCCAGAAAGGTAGAAAAAGCAAACTCTTACAGAATGAAGTGGAAAGAGATACATGAGGAATCTCAACATTAAAATAGACTAAAGATAGAAAAAAAAAAAGAAAAAATATTTCATTATCACTCACAAAAAAGTGAAATACTAAGAAATACAAATCTCTTTTACCTTTGGTGTTCTAGTCTGTCCACACCTTGACGAGATAGGCACTACTGCTGCCATTTAACCTTACTAATTGATTACAGTCCCGAACAGAAGAGCTGGCAACCCCAGAGCCACCTAATCCCTCCCTTGCATTCTAGCATTCCGCAGCTGCTAGAATCGCGTCTGCACCAAGGTCAGGAAACACTCATAAAACACCCTCTGTCTCAAGTTGTCATCTCAGAAAAGTTAGAAAATGGTTCTCTCTGCAGCGCGGGGAACAACACTGTTTGTTCTGGTGGATTCTGGAGCAGGAACACGGTCCTGAGCAGGAATATACTAAAAAGAACTGACTTCTTACAGAGTGCTGCGCTGTACTTCCCTGGTACAACGGGAATATAATGGTAGCCTGACCTGCGGGATCCCAACAAGTGCAACACGAACTGCTGCCTGGGCATCCCTGTTCAGTCTGGCCACAGGAGTTGTGACCATGAATAGAAAGGGCAGGGAGCTTGGCAGACACAGAGCACATACACGAATACAGAGGAGGAGGAATGCTAGAGAAATACAACAATATATTTGAAAGCAATCTGCAGGATAAAAATCCTATAAATAATTTTGATGTTAATTGCAATATTCTGGGCAAGCTGTCATGGTTCGTAGGTGAGTGGCCGCAGAGTTGACAAGGGAGCTCTCATAAATGCAATCGCGGGATGACCGGCAGCGGCGAGTTCAATTACAACTGCAAAGTTTGTACTGCAGCAGTTTGGAGTAGTTTGGGAACACGCAAATAAACATACCCAGCTCTCAGTGAAACAGTTTCAAGACTCCTGAATGCTCTGTAGAGATGAGCAGTCCATGCTCACTTTAGCTCATGTGAGTTCACAAAATTATTTGCTGAATAAGTAACTATTTCTTTTTTAACACAAAAAGTCAAATAGAAGGCTGGCTGGCAAACATTTAATACATCCTTGCTACAAAGCTGTTTGAATCTGGGTAATTGCAGCAAAAGATATTATTATAAAGCCAAAAGAAAGAAAAAGGAGGGGAGCACCTTAGGGCTGGGTTTCAGGACACAGACGACAGGAGCCTGCGAGGGGCTCCCACTGCTTTCGTGGGGATCTGAAAGGGCTCTTCGCTTTACAGGAGCGGAGACCACAAGGCTGAAAGCAAAGAATATTCTGGCGCTGCCTTCGCACATACTCAGTTTTGTTTCACCTGCCTAAAGTCATTTCTCTGTTGTACCAATTCCAGTGCCTTTAACCTGTACCTGTAAATATACCAGTTGTTAATACGCCTCTTTTTCTTATTAAAAGGATCTTTATCTTCTAATTCTGAATAAAACAGAATCTGTTTTATTTGATGTGAGAAAGCAGAAACAGGCTGCATGTAGCAAAATGTAATTTCTCATACTTCAGTGCAAAATTATCTGAGAATTTAAGACATCAAAATATTGGTTTCAAATTAAAAAAAAAAAATCACAAAGCAGCAGCCCTTTCTCATTTGGGTTGTTGACTTCTGGTTTCATAGTGACATTTTTACCGAAATCACTCTACCTTCCTAAGGGATTTCTTTGTTCTTTCTGCATATTCCAAAACCACTGTAAAAGGACAATGGTATAAAAATTATACTGTAAAAACTTTAAGAACTTTGAATAAGCAGAGTTATTCATTTATACCCCTAGCTTATGAAATGCCCATATCAGGTATCCTTTATCCGACAGCAATCTCTTTTAGCTTCAATCGAAGGGCGAACAATAGGTTATTGATATGATTTCAGGAAGCTGTCAGCACGCAGCTTAACTTTCAGCTCCGCGGCGATGGGGAGGGCACGCACAAAATGTACCTGCTCCGCGGCATGAAAGCTGGCAGAGCTACCAACATTCCTGTCAGCTGTCAGGGCAAAGAACGAGGAACGTCAACAGCTCTTCCTCGCGAACGGCCCAGACCCAAGCTCATCGCACAACCACCGCTCACTGTTGGTTTCGCAGGGAAATTTAACCGGAATCAAACTGCCTGTTGGAGGACGGAGAGCCAGTGATCGCTCCCTGCAAGAAAGCAGAGCTTGGCTTTCGCTTTTCAGCTTTTACGCTTCCTCCTCCTCCCTCCGCTTACACTCAACTCCAAATCCATAGGAAGACAACCCAGCGGGACAACCCCTGAAGCCGTGTGCACCGTGAGCCAGATCTCCCAATCCATTTAGGAATCTCACCCCTAAAGTGGCACAAACCAGGACTGCTGGTGCATCTGGCTCTTCATGCTCATCGAGAAGAATGGATGCAATCAGGAAGGAGAAATAAGTGGGCATCTTCTGGAAAAACATAAAACCTCCTCATTTTCAACCACTTCTGCCTTAAGTAAAAATAAACTTAGCACATAAATAAAGCAATAAAGTTTTATTTTTACCTGCTATTATATTTTCAAGAGATGGAGAACAGTTGCAAATGGGAGAAGACTGAACAGGTAAACCAAAGGTACCACTCGCCCCATTTTAAAAAGCCAGCGGTGTGGTTCAAAATTGTTTTCACATTCGTTTATAATCTTTAATAATGAAAGAGTACGTTGTACTATCAGATGTTGGTCATTCTTTCTTGTCTGACGAAGAGAAATAACAGGCTGCTGCAGGAGTTAGCACAGTTGGGTTTGTTTTTTTCCAAATGATCAGAGAAAGTATGGCACCTTACGGATGTGCCTTCCTTGCTCTTAAAAGGGTAAAACAAAATAGTCTTGCAGCGATTCTAAGCCTGCCATATAAGTATTATGCTGTTACAGATTTCAAAAGGTTAGCTTCAATGAACCTGACATCAGTATAACCCAAAATAACCCATTCAAGAGAAAAGTAAGAAATAATTGCTGTTTTCTCTTTTTTTTTCCTCAGCTATATTGCTATAATGATTTTGCATAACAGATTGAACAAAGTGCTGTTGTGACAGGTGGTAGAATTCAGCTAGTAAGCACAGAGACAGGGTTCAATTTAGTTTGTGAATCCTTTAATTGTTGTGCAGCTAATTAAAGAAGGTTCTTTACACTCGCAAGTGTTTACCGTTGCTAGTATGCATACATGAAAAATTAAATTGTGCCTTCAAGGGCTGAGAACTATAGAAAAATCATAGCTGATTCTGCAACATGCTTACCAGCTCAAAATAGCTGCTTTTCACAATTGGAATTTGTAAAACTTTTTGCTAAGCAAATATAGAGCTAATTAGAAGTGTTCGTTGGACCAATTAACATTTAAATAAATAAGCCATATTGCACATTTCACAGTCTTTATTTAATGATGCTTCTTAACTCTTTGGAAAGATTCCTTTAAGTACAAATAAGTTGTCATAAAAATGAAAGACAAAAATAACACCATAACAGTATATTCTATGCTTTTTTCTTTTTGCCTTGAAGTATTTTCTAAAACTCCATACCTGTAACTGGGGAAGGGGGAAATACACAAATCTGGTTCTTTCTTTCATCTTGTCAAGTTACCTTTCCACCCTTTTGAATGCAAACAGAAAAACATATTTGATTACTATTTAAAGTGTTATGATAGCTCTGTTTGTTTTGCCCCATGGAACAGAATCTGCTTCAGAAAAAAATCTTACTTTTATCTTGTAAAATGGCCATTCCAGCCAAAAGAAGGGTGTTCTCAGAAGAGACTGCTCCCAGAGTAACAAAAGCAGCAGTTTGAAGTTGCATATGCAAACAAAAGTAAAAGGGAAAATCTGTTTTTTCAGCTCTACCGTTAGCATTCCCATACCAAAACACAATGTTGTTATTATACCTAACCCCAGGGCCGCAATCGCCTGTGTCTTTGGGGTCAAGTGATATTTTGCTTTCAAAACAACCGTCTTTTAATTTACCCATCCCTTTCAATCAATAAGCCCCTTCACTTAGTATTGAACGTACATTTTACCTCTCTCTTTCAACCTCCAAACCTTTACCTAACACAAAGGTTGCATTAAAAGCAGAGGGAAGGCTTCTTGCTACTTTTTTCCAAGAAGCGTTACACTACCTTGTAATCACACTAAGAGCTCACATGGAAGGACTCCTTGTTGACCTTGGCTTTCCGCACAGAAAACCAAATTAACAAGGACCAATTAACATTTAAATAAATAAGGAAGATTAACAAAGAATACTCTGCATACCAAGAGGGTAAAATGAACTGAAAGACACTGTACGGCAACTCCCTCCATCAGCGGGGATGAAGAGCCGACTGCTCCTTCCCGTACAGGCAGGGCCAGGATGCAGCCACGTGCAAGAGCCGCAAAGGTTATGGATAATTTTCAAATACAATACACTCTATCATTTTAAATATTTGGATTTGTAGTACTGGTTCAGGCCTCTAACTGACAGTCACCTTTATGAATAGTTAAGAGTTCACAGAGATGATTATCATGTACTATTTAAATATGTATAAAGGACAAAGATAATAACAATACTTTGCACTTTAATAGAACCTTTTGTCTGAAATGCTCAAAGGAGAACCTCAGTCCTCATGAACGTAACTCACAACTAGTTTGACCCACCCAGTGGGCATTACTCCCATTTATGAGATTGGAAAAACTGGTGGACCTTTATTGTGCGATTTCTCAAAACTGATGCTCCGTCATTTGAAATCTTTGGAGCAAGTGAAGCCCTCCCAAACAGGTAACCCAAACTAAACCATCATTTTAGAATTCCTGAAGAATCATTTCTGTGATGCTAGAAACAATCTGGAACAAGAGAAGATTCACTCCTGATCATTGCTGTTTCTGAAGAACATTCTCTTCACTCATATGTTGAGGTCCGGACCACCTGGTCAGCACACTACCAGCCATGAGAAAAGGGTCTCTTGTAAGTGCCCAGCAACAAGCCTTTCTGCAGCCTCAAAACTAACTCGAGATTTGTTTTTCCCAGTACTGGAAATTAAAGACAAAGAAAGGCCTCTTGTAAGTGTGTGAAAAACACTTTGCTCTTTGTAGAAATTAAAGCAGTTGTTTATATTTCCAAATGCCTTACTTCAGCAAAGTTAAACTCTCCGGTCTTCAGAGTAAGAAGCTGAAGGAAGGTGACTCTTCTCTATCCTACCATCGTACCCATATCTATCCTCCCATAGTACTCATGTCAAGATTTGAACATATACATGTACAGTGGTTTCACAGAAAATATGAAGAGAGCTAACCACTTCAAGCAGATATGTGAAAAATAGGGACCCCAAAACAAAGAACTATGTTAATCCAGTTACAAAGTTTGAAATCATAGAATCATAGAATCATAGAACGCCTAAGGTTGGAAGGGACCTCTAGAGGTCATCTAGTCCAACCCCAATACTGCTGAAAAGTTGGGTGCGTTTGGAAACTGGTCCTGGACAATTTGAATTTATGCAAAGAGCATTTTTACAGCAGTGAAACCAAAGGTCATCCTGTCCTTAGGGCCATATTTACAGAAGAGTCTACTGATTTTGAATAATTCTGCCAATGTATTAAGAAAATATATGCTTTACTTGCAACATTAGTAATGCACATCATATAATAACACAACTTCATTTTTTAACCAAGTACATTTCTTAATCAGGAATAAAAAACACAGAGGCACATTTTTCCCAAAGCACATAATTTCTCATATTTTCCTTTGCAATACTCATTTTGCTTCAACAGCTTTAAAGAAAAACTCACCAAGTGTCAGAGAAGCACAGATGACTTCCACATCTCTGTTGCAAAACTTGCAGTGAAAATACCAGTTAAAACATGTACTTTTTAAGAAAAGAAACAGAAAATGAGAATAAATATATGTTAATATCATTATTTTTGAATACGTGAACTAATCGGGAGTGAGTGGGTTTCATCAAAACCCCCCTGAACAGACATCCCTGGAGGAGATAACAGGAATTGGTCGTGTTAGAGAATCTGTCTCTCCCTCCTTCTCTCACCTCAGGTAGAACCAGCTCATCCTCAGTTTCCTGCCAATGTTCTAGTCAGCATCCTTTTCTTTCCACTCAATCCTATAAAGTTGGAACGATGGAGCTACAGCTCAAGTCTCTACCTGCACTGCTGGTAACACAACAGCTTCCGCTCTCATTTTGAGTCCTGTAGCTAATAACAGCCAAGAGACTCAATTCCCTCCTCTCAAACGTTACCATCTAAAGTGAATTTCAGCATATCATTCACAGATCCAGAAGATCAGAAAATTGGTTTATAACCAATTATCACAAAGTTACATGTTAGCACAAGTTAACTGATTCACAGTATTTTTAGTGTGTATTCTCAGCAAACCTGATGTAAACTTAGATGAGCTTTCAGGGAAAGACACCTTGCACGAGTTTCATTAGGGTTAAATTAAAACATTGCCTCTCATACGCCGCAAGAAATACTACCAGATACAGCAGCTGACAAGCAGTAAATCCGGGTGCTGGACCAGAATTTACTGCTAGGTGTTGTGGGATTTCGCCAGGGTTCAGAAGGCCAGATACTTTCTTCAAACTGCAATTTGTTTTGCCCAATTCTTGTTAAAACACTTATTTACTTTTTCCGTGAGAAACTTTGTAACCTCTGCGTAGGTCCTGCTGGCTGTGGAAGCCCCATTGGGGCTCCATACAACCTGATATGAGCTAGCAAAAAATAATTAAGAAAATCTCCATGATATGTATGGATATCAAGATCTCTGATAGCAGGGGATATATGCTTTAAAAATGTATGCGAAGGACCCATCCCAAAACCAACTTGGTAAAAGGCCTTTCAATAACCTTAATGAATTTTGGCTCAGGCCCACACTGAACCTGAAGCAAGTACTTATAACCATACATGGACCTCAGGGCAGAGCTTGAATTCGTATGTTTGTGGAGCTTACTGATGTAAATGACAACCACATATACATTTCAAGACATAATTTACCCTTATCCTTTAGTCTTCCACTGCACTCTTCGAAGGAGAATATAATCAAGGCTGCCATTTACAGCTAACCTCTCCCTCCCCGCCTCATAAGAATACTTTCAACAGCCTAAAACTCTCTGAACTAAACCCAACAACATTACATTGTAAAGTATGATTTACAAAATATTCCTAAGCAAAAAAAAAAAAAACATTCAGCCATGTGGAATTTCACTATAAGCTGCACACTTTTCTAGCCTTTCTTTCCTTATTCTTGGACGATTGACAACTTTTTCCCCCTTTCTCCTGTTCAGAAGATTTCTCTGCACCACTACTTGATAGCATTGGAGCATGAGGATGGAATAGGGCTAGGGGCAATGCACGGGTCCCACACGAGGGGACAAGTATTCTCCACAGGATCTTTTTCTCTGCACAGGATACGTACGGGTTACACATCATGCACCCATATCCACTAGTGAAAAGCGGCTAAGTCTAATTCTAGGTCATCCAGGCTTTCACACCGAACAGGTTTAAACTGCTCAACATTTCTGTTCAGCTGTAGCCATGTCTATTCAAAACACAAATTACATAATAACGGGAAGTAACAAACCTGCAAAATGAACATGAAACACGTTTATTGTATAACCCAATCTGAAGTCAGCTCTGTGTGCCCCCTAAATGAAGGAAAAAATGTAAGCCAACCTCAGACACTTCCAGAAGTTTATAACACAAACAAACCAACCAAACAAACAAAAAAATTTGGCAAAAACATCTGGAAGCAGAGCTTGTGTTTCATTACTGGTAATTGTTAATTCCATGAAACGATTACACTGATCACAATCAAACATATATATATAGCACACCTTCCTTCAGGAAGTTCCCGCAACCATTTCTGTTTATCACATACTTTTAGCATTATCACTGGGCCAAGACGCCAACTTTCAGCTGCTACAGCATGTGATCTACCTGCAGCAGATCCCTATCCTTGGTGAATGAAAGTCTCTGAAAATCTCTTCTGTGAGGATGGAATCTAGATAAGCTGACTTATCCTCCTCAGCATCTCCTCACAGGGGGAAGAGGAAAAGGGACGTTCCACAATCCAAACTACAGAAGTGTTATACTAAAGGGCGGCTGGCATTTCTGCTGCTTCATCATGAGCACTTTTTGTCAAAAACATATTTTACAGGAATCATGCCTAAATTGTTACTTACAAGGTTCCTTTTGTAAAGGCATTAATTAATGGACTACACATGAGAGTGAGGTGGGGAGGAAGACGATATTATGCATTATTCTGTTGGCAAGTGCATCATTTTAGTAATTAAGGCTGCTCCTGCCTTTCTTGAAGGCATTAAGCAATGCAGAGAGCACAATGCTGCGCAGCTCTCCTTTGTGTCGGGGAGGTGGACGGGGCATCGCACCAGCACGAGGGCTGCTGCCATGGCAGGGCGGCCCCTTTATTACTGCCCACTAAGGCTCTACCTCCCCTGCCCTGGTCAGACCTGCTGTAGATCCTTCTCGACTCGCAGGCACATTTGGGAACCCAGCTTTCTCACGGACTTTAGAAATCCAAACCCAAATAAAAAAAAATTCCTTCGGAACCCTCAATAATGTAGTCGTTTCCTCCTTAATTGATTTCAGGCAGAACGGCAACTGATGGGAAGCTCTCATTTGGACACCTACGCTCAGACACACTCCCCTTCTCTTTCTCTTCCTCCCTCCCTCTCGCAGCTAATCCACCAAGCAGCTCTTCTGCATGGTTTCCCAAAAGAACTGCATCCCTCTTTTTCCACAGGAGATTGTAGGTAGAAGAATGAGGCACCAGTTTAGCCCAGTGAGGGAAACCCATGAACTATTTTTCTTCTAAGAGTACATCAGCCTGGCCAGTAGGAACTGCAAGGCTGAGAAATACCACTTAATGCCTTTGCAAAGAAACTGTGAGCATCTCTCTAGCATTCACAACATGGCAGTGTCTAAGCACCTTAAGTCCAAGGTTCTAGATAGGCAGGAAATTGCATGATTTTTTAGGAAGGGGAAAAAAAAAAAAAAAAAAAAGTTCCTCCCCAAAGTTATAATATTACAATGTTGGACAACTCAGAACATAAGATCCTGTCATGGCAGCACAAGACCCAAGGAGCAGCTTTGCTAATGCTCCTTCAGCTAACACAGCCTAGTGATTTCTATAATCTAGTCACTGAGGATAAAAAGATGATCCACTTCGCAGTGTCAACGTTGTCTTCTGTAAGCTAATCATCAACCCCTCTACAAAAACCTTCTGAATGAGACCGTGTGAAGATCACTACTTCCTGTCACATTTAAAATAGTGCATCTACCATGGCTAATGTTTGGCCCATCCTAGAGAGAGAAAGAGAGAGAGAGAAAACAATGATTTTCTTACCAGTTTGACTAAACAGAAGAAAGAGAGGGAAGCATCAGAAGGGAGTCTTTACTACTATTTTCAAAACAGCCACCCAATCTGAGTGTGAAGACTACAGAGAACCTATTTGCATCCAAAGCCAATATAAATGACGGCCTGGAAAAAATGCTTCCTCTCCCGCCAAGGACTGTGTTCAGATGATCCTCCCACCCCTACACTACCAAACTGGAACCATTATAAAAAATAAGCATTCTCTTAACTTAGTTTAAAAAAAAAAAAAATCTCCTGATCATGGTTGAAGCCAAATGGCCCTTCAGGCTACTGCTGAAGAATCAATTACATTAGCTGTAAGCCTAAGAGAGTCCTGGGGACAATCAGTCAGAGCCATAATAGCTGTGAGGGAATTGTTAAGCAAATTGAGGGATTCTTTAGGTAATTGGGATTGGACAACCAGGTCATACTTAATTTGAAGCATCCATTCCATACAAGTGCTTCATATGTATAGCAAGAACCACAGACAGTAAAGTCTAATTGTGCTGCTACTAACCCAATGCTTCCAAAAGGGACCCCCCCTCTATTTTCTTGTGCAGAATATTTAACAGGATTGGGCTCACTTTCAGCAGAGGAGAATTCAAGCAGTTACCGCAGGGTCAAATCAGGGACCCGAGAGACCTGGCTCAGAAGTCTCCCGAGAGAACCCGCAGTGCTTAGAATACCCACGGAATACTTGGGGTTTCCTATCAATACCGAGATGCTGGTTCATAGAGGAGCAAAATGGACAATTTGTTGCTTTGCTTAGGACAGTCCAAAACCAGTAGGGAGGCACGTCTTCCTCTTTCTGTTGATAAATGAGCCTTTAGCAAGCTAAATGTACCTTTAGCTCCAATATCTGATCTTCCAGAGGAAGCAGAAGCTTGGAGTTTCTGCAGAGTGCAAGGCCAGAAGTGATGCTTAGGGAAAACTTCTTTTACAGGCAGGGAAATCTTCAGTTCTGGCAGGTCGCTCCAAGGCACATGGATCTTAGATCAAACCTGAGTTTTCATAAAATTAAAAAGGGAACTAACTCCAAAGCAAAAAGCTTCTCCTTTTCTTTGCTCACTGAAATAACTTTCAGAAGAAAAAAGGTGCACCCAAAGTCCAACTTGATACCCAGTTTGCTTTCAGAGAAACCTGATGCAAAAAAAAAGCTGCTGCTACTACATTTTGGCTTCTCCAAAGAGAAGCGAGCTAACCTGGTTGACAAGACAGGGCTTGCAGCCCCAAGAGAAGCTAATTCCTTGTCAAACTGCCCTGGAGTTTCACGAGGTAGACAGAATGCGACAGCAAACGTGGCCTAACAGCACCAGTACCAAAGCCAACGGTCCATCCTCTCGTCTTTCTAAGAGTCTTTGCTGGAATGAACTTGAGGAGAAAAAAAAAAAAAAAACAGCACTGGATCTTCTGGCACAAACCACCTTAAATGACTGCCCAGAATGGGAGATCCTGCTCCTGCCACATTTCTTTGGCAAGGCAAGGAAAAACCGGGAAGGGGGATAAAGCACAGACCGTGGGTGAGCGGAGGGTGCCAAGGCGCGAGCTCCGTGTCAGCTGCCATCCGGTTCGAAGGCTGCCCTGGGAAGCTGCCCGTGGCTCACAGGAGCTGACCCTGGCACGGAGCTAGGGATGGTGAAAGCCCAAAGCGCCAGGCAGGCCAAGAGCCCACGGGCGGAGGGCAGGAATATCGATTCTGCCCTTCCGGAGCGTGCACCAAGTACAGGCGCAGTCCACCTCACGCTCCTGCTTTACTGAATGTGTTACCTGCTTACGGGATCCGTTAGATTTTTTCCAGTCTTGATAGAACACGAGCCACCAAGACGCACCCTGTGCAAACTGAATACTCCAGGTCTAAACACGTCCAACGCTTTGGGTTGTGACATGATCTGTTCAGGCAGGTTGTGGATTCCTAAAGTTATCCAGTAAAATGGCAGCAGTCACCCAGCAAGAGCAGCCTTAAAATAGGGAAAACGTGTAAAACAAAGAGCGTAACCCCTGGAGCACACTGCTTTAACTGAAGGCCATCTTCCCCCTTCTCACAGCACACTAACATCGATTTAGGCGAGGGAGCGGATAAACGGTCTCCGACAAGGCTAGTTAAACCAGTACGGTGTATAGCCTCACCTGCCTGGACAGCACCAGGAGTCCCGGCGGGGGAAGCACTTGGAGACTGCAGTAAATAATCCATCTACAAAAATAATAACCATCAAAAACAGTCATCCACAAAATCACTGCCAATCAGTATTTTGAAAAATGAGCCATCGCTTTTTGTAAAGATAATGGATGGGAATTCAATCTGTGTCACAGCTAAGGACATTAAAAAAAAAAAAGATCTTTGGGATACACGGATTGCTGAAGCTACGGAGTATGGACTTAGTGCACTGCAGTGTAGAAATGCCCAGAGTTACATAAAATGTCTTTTCTTGATGACAGGATTACAAAGAAATCTTGTTCTGCATGTCAGAAGAAAGTCAGGACGACAAAGTTGTGCCACCATTAAGAGACTTCACCTGGTGCAACCTGGGTGCAACTTCATGAACGCTGGAGGCAGCCAAGTGCATCCCCACAAGCAGAACAAAACATTCACAACACAAGTGATGATGATTCAGCCTTTCACAAGGCCCTGATTCACAAAGGGAAGCAACCTGACACTGGTCAGAGGTGCTTTCACTAGCAGAAACACACGAAGCAACAAAATAAGTGAAATAATAAACAGTCATTAATACAATTTTGCATGTTTACAATAGACTATGCTTCTATGGTATTTATTAAACAGTTCTGCAGCAACAAAGGTTTAAGAGTCTTAAACACACTCTATCTACTTTCTCCTGCTGCATCCATACAGCCTTTAGTCATGGGACTTAAAAGAAAAAAAATGAGTGTATCGAATAGCTGTTTTTAAGAGAAGTTACTCAAAAATAAACGTGGGGCTGGTGCACAGAAGACTATTAAGATTGTAAATGTTATGTTATGCATCTTAACGCTGTCTTTATATGGTCACCAAGAAAAAAAGAAAAAGCCTTGAGAAAAATATACTGCTCCAGCCTCTTTTGAGTGGGAAAATTGCAACAGAGGGTATCTAAATACAATGGAATACCTTACATCCATGCGTTATTTTCCAGATAGGTGAATCAAAGAGACAAGATTCAAGATTCTTTGTTCAGGACATCAATACTGTTTGAAGTTCTGATTTAACACACTGTCTTTCAATCTTATATTTTATGAATGCTGCTTTATTCTGTAACAAGACATTCAAAAACTGAAAGCCACCTGAGATAAGCTCAGCTCAACCACAAGAAAGGTCCTTTCTTGCTTGATGTAAGAATGCCCCACAAAAATGCTAGCTTCAGTCATTGCTGATAATATCAGGACAGACACTGGGAGATTCCCCTGTGCCTTTTCCCAATACTGTCCCGTGGTTTAGGGTCAGATTCCAGCTGCACTCCAAGTCAGAGCATGGCAGGTAGGGAGAAGTGGGAGATTTACTCTGTTAGCCAGGAAAACTGCACCACCTTGGGAGACTTTATTTCAAGTTTGCTTCTGATTATAATTACCTGGTGATTATCACCTCCCTCTTTTAGCTTAATTTGAAATGTTTCCGAGTTGGAGAGATGAATGACTGGAATTATCTGGGAAGAGTGATGGAGGAAGAACATAAAAGAACTTTTGTTCTTTCAATTCTTGTACTTGGCAGAATTGTTAAGAAAATATTGCCAATTAATTTTCCTCACAGTTGTAACCTGTGTAATTGTAACCTGTAACCAGTTAACCATAAAGCCACTTGGTTCCTATTAATTGCTGGCTGTTTTGACCAAAATATGATGCTACAATGTCTGGAATATGGAAGGGAGGAGAAACACAGCACCATTTGAGTCTCCTGCTCCTAATGTATGTTCTTTTATATCTCAAAGGGCATAACTGTCAAAAGGTAGGCTCTCAAAACTGCCTCTCAGGACTGCACCACATATTAGGTACCTTCACTTAGGATTACAGCAAGAAATCAAGTAGAAAGAAGGAAACCAGAAGTTAGAAAGTAAATTCTATTTGAAAGACAATAGCCTGGAACAGGATAGAAGACAGGTGAACTTTAAAAAAAAATAATAATGATCAAAGAGTCTCCTGCTGAGAGCCCCCCTTTTCGAATACAACATTTTCTTATTTTCGATTCCATGAACAGGATGATTATTTTTAAGAACCAGGCACCAGATAAATTTTAAAAGTAGAAACAACATTACAAAATATACTTGCTTGTCCAGACCTGAAATCAGGGTTTGTGACATTCTATATGTCTATAAAGTGCACAAAGCCCCTTGGAGGCAATTTAAGGTACCCTCCTCACTGCACCTCTTGGGGTTTCTATAATGCCTTCCACTACTTCGGAATCAGGAAGGTAAACCATCTTTTGATTAATTAATGTATTGAAATTCCAGAGTCCAAAATACGTTTCTAGGGTTGACTCTTCCTCAGATGACACTGATTATTTCCAAATAGTAATGAAGAGCACGGTGAAATTTCTGAGGTAGCATCTGAACCCTAGTTCAGCCACACTGGACAGAAAACATCTTGCTTGATGTCTTGCTTAATCACTCTCTTCAGTCCCATTTTAGCAGTCTTCAAGAAGATAGCTGCACTTACCTTACTTCGAAAGAGAGAGGCTTTCCTAGAATAGCGAAAAATAAAACTAAGCATCAAGAAGAGCCATGACAAAACCAAACTCATACCGGCAATACCAAAGAGAACTGAGATTCCTGTGACCCTCTGTCTAGCCCTTCTCAGCCTGTTTTGATTGTGTAAGCTTAATTTGCTCTTGTACACGTCATGAAAACAGACCTAAGGAAGGACCATCACACAGAATCTTCAATGCAGTCAAGTGCAAGTTCCTCCACCAAAAAAACACCGGGCCATCAAACCAATACCAATTTAATCTAATAAGATATTAGGTTCTTTTTCTGCAGACCTCTACTCTTAAAAAACGCTTTTATGCATGTGAAAAAATCCAATGGTGTTTACCAGGAAAATGGTTTGCAGGACACAGCAATAAAGGTTGAGATTTTCTTTGCAAACAGATAAATATTTACACACTGGTGCTGTGTGACCATCTACCCAAATATTATCTGTGTGCATACGGGATGGATAACATTCTGCCAGTTGCTTTGTTTTGCCAGTTGCTGGAACCAAATACCCATTTCTCTCCCTTCCTTTCTAAGCGCTACTAGTCCGTAAGAGCAAAACCCACCGTCGAAACTAAGGGAAAACCTGTGATGCACGGGGACGTATTATGAAATACTTCTACAGCACTTTATACATTCAGAGTGTTGTACAAACATAATTAGTTAATCCTCACAGCAATCTGCAAGGTACGTAGTATTGTCTTTGCAAAACAAGGCCACGTATGTAACTAACAGAGCTGTACACTAACAGCAGGAATAGTTTTAGTCCTGCAAGTAAGAGCAGTAGCGAAGGACCTTAGAGCATGGCAAAAGCCAGACTCTCATCTCACCCACACACGCTCGCTCTCTTACACGTATTTTCTCTTTCACTCTCATCTCCCATTACTCCATGAATGCCGGGCAGTTTTTATTATTGAGCTCCCATATGTATCAATACGACTTAACCAGGGAGAGGCCATCATTTTACACTGGAAACTCACGCCTATTTTAGGACATATAAACAAATAAAGAGGCCCATCAACACAAGGGGTTTGTTTACTGTATCATCCTTTTCTACTGGACTGGAAGCAGCTACCACTTTTAAAAGTTTCCTTCTAATTATAACAATTATCATTAGGTTTAAAAGTGCACAGAGCATAGAATGGGGAGGATGTGTAAGGATAATAGCACCAGTTAAGAAGGTTTTGTAAAGTTTTTACTACGTAAGCAATGAAGGCTACAGGCGTTTATTAAGGCTGCGAAGAAAAGACTAAAATTAATAACCAGGAACAATGCAGCTTGCACCACAGTGACTGCATAGGCTGGAGGTGCTGGTGGTGCTTAGACTACATGAGGTTAGGAAGCTCAGACTGAAATATTGATAAGGCTACATTGCTCATTAGCCAAAAAAAGCAATGCCAAAATCAGGTTTCACTACCACAGTCCAAACCAGCCTAACCTCATTAAGACACAGCCCGGCCGCACGAGGATACAGTCCAACCGCAGGTGCCCATAACCAACCGGCACTTGGGACGCTATGGGACACAGTGGGAGAGGATCCCCCCAAAGCCGGGAAGGGCACGCATCTTCCCACGCAACTAGAGCAAGGAGGGTGCCAGGAGCCACGGGGATTAGCTGCTCCCGGACTCTCCTCGCTCCCAGATGCACCTTTTGCCTCTTTCATGATCGATGGTCCCCGGAGAGGCTTCACACACAACGCTGGCCTCAAGTACTCAAAATACTCACGAGTTAAGTCTGGCATTTTTAGAATACCTGCGGGTAGTCTGGCAAATCAAGTATCCCACATTCACCCATCTCTAATGATGATTATTATGCACCAACAGCTGTCTCCAGTTCAATGGATGAGGATCTAATTGATCTCATTACCTCCCCCCATATAAAGTGGAGTGTGTTCTCGCTCTGGGTCTGGGTCCTGTGCTGAGGCCTGGGGACAGGCTGTTCGGCAGGGCCACCGGTTTGTTCTCAGCATCTTGTAGGAGGCCGTACGACCTATTTCCGCGTGGCTTTTGTCTTAACAGTCTAATTCTGAACGGCTCTGATAGCATTCATATGAATATTAATTTTGTAATAAAAAGCAGGAGGCTGGTGTATTAGCTATGCGTTCTTTTGTTACTCTTCGCCTTTAATTAGTATTATTAATGCTATTATGTCCAGTTTCCCCTCACCTCACTCACCCGTCACGCTGCTATGGGGCAGTCGGGGACCCAAACTACTTCCTTAGACCTGGGGCTCTTGGTCTAGCGCTTCTGGGTGCCGCTGGCCCCCGAACGGCCTCGCTTGCTGCTTCCCATGTGTCAGATACAACCAAAATACTTAGGCGCACGTGGCCAAGAAACGCATGTGTCTTTCAGGCGTTAAAAGTTGCAGAGCCAAAAAAAGAAGGGCAAAAACGATCTCCCACTTTTAGACGGGTGTACATACTCTGTCCTTAATAAAGTTATACCTGATTTATAACAGAACGAGAAGAGATTCTGGCCCATAATATAATATCAAAAGCTCAGCTTTGTGCAGCTTGCATTTTCATAAAGATTACTCCAATGTCACAGCGAGAAAGATGCAATGAAAAATCCCTATTACTCTGCAGCTATGCAACTGCCAAGTCTCTCTCGTTTTTTAAAGAATACCACTGTTCACTTGCTAGTCTGCTGCAGATATATTTTTAACATAAAAACACTATATTTAATTGGTTATGGATCTCAGTTCTTTTAGCACTACTGGAAATCACACAAAAACACATTAGTACAGAGCAATTAGTGCGATGGCAGTAAACAACTAAGGCACTATTAAGCTGTGGGTGATTAAATACTATTACTTCTTTATTTTTTATGATATTAGACTTAGAGCTCAGATTTTAAATATATATTCCCGTTAATATTAATAAATGATACAACGAGCAGGTGTCTAACTTTCTTTAAAAAAAATTGAGTCAGAGCACTTCGGCTTATAAGAAAGCTTTTCTTTTAATGGAAGATCTGTCTCTTTATACGGTATATTGCACTATTTCTTATCTCACTACACTGGGACATTTATGCAGCAATATTATTTAATGGGAGTTATGAAATCACACACTGTTCCTTCAGAAAATAATACCCGTTTCTCTACCACCAAGGAACAAAGAGCTACCAAACTCCAAAATAATATGCAATTATTTATATCCGTGCAAGGAACAAATCGGGCACTATTTGACAAATTTACTACAATGGGCTATAACAAACACTGCGATAAGTTAGCGCGAATGGCAGTAACCTTCAGGCAGCAAAAAAGCCGGGAATGTGACCCAAGGACGGAGCCCTTGTGCTATACCTTTGTAATCTGCCTAGCCCTCCCAATCTCTCTGGACTCTGTACTTGTTTATAGATCATCCTCATGGTCTGGCACATCTTTTCCTCGGCATCTGATTAAGTTAACAATGTGCTGCTATTTGCATGCAGATTTGCCAGGCCTTTCTCTACAGCTGCTCCCAAAGACTTGGTCTTTCTCTGTAATGTGATAGCACAGCAGTCAGTAAATGCAATCTTTGTCAAACCCAGGTGTGCTCTTGATTTGGTTCTCATTCGTTCCAAGCAATTTTTCTTTCTGTAGCATTTATAAGGCTCTATTATAGTATAGCCACATCTGGAGCTAAAATTCTTCTATTAATTATATACTTTTAACGCTATGAAGACAAATTCAGAGACAGCTTCTAGCATTTTTGTTGTTGTTCTTATTTTCTTTTTGACAGACTGTATTTCATTTCTGTAGAAATTTAATTTCCAAAGCAGCATTCCTGATTTTTGTTTCCATAAGAACAGTAATACAAGCACAAAATCTGAATATTTTGCATCTGTATTCTAAAATCATGCTATCAGTATCAATATGAAGTATTAAGCTTTTTTTAACCTTTCGGTACTCCGCATACAAATATGATATTATTGTAATGTGTCTGACTGCCTCATTAAAAGAGTTATAATCTACTTGGGAAAGAATGAAAGTGGTAACGCACAAAACTTACTGAGTTCCCTAGTGGATCCTGGTTCACATCACAGAATCACCAAACAATTTGTTCCCTCCACAGTCCAAAAGCAGAACAAAATTTGATCAGCATGGTGACTTAAAGGCTGTATTTTCTTTGTGCAATGAGGGTAATTTTTCAAGATCAGGTTTGAAGTAGATTAGTACAGAAATATGAGCTAAGCCTTCACTCTTATCATTTCAGTATGGATAAAGGATGTATTCACCCCAGAGCACCACAAGTTATTTTCGAAGAAAAATTCTTCCTCCCTCTGTAATTCCTGTGAATACAGAGATCGCCACAATGAGGTAATACACGGAGACCCGCAAAGTTTCGGGGAGTCTTCACTGTGTAAATGTACATTTAAAAAGAAAGATTAGAAACTGTATTTTTTAATTCTACAACTAATTTATGACCAAAAGGTAATTTCTAGCAAAATGCCTGAGCATTCGGAGAGGTCGTTGTGCTTTTAGCTTACAGAAGCACTACAAAGAAATACCAACCTCCTCGCCCAGTGAGTGAATTTCATCTGCCCAAATCTTCTTGAGGAGGTCTCCCCCAACCCCGGCAAAATAAGGGTAACGTGGACGCAGCAGGCTGAGACCCTGACTTTGCTACGTGTTCTCTACAAAGAGACTCCGAATGACATTTTTTTTTTCCCCTAATCACATTCCTTCATTTTTGCTTTCATTGATCTTGGATATGTTTGTATCAATATAATGTAAATGGTCCATGCCTGTGCAGCTACATTTACTGAGGCACTGAACATTTTTAATTTTTTTTTTTTTAGTAAAATTAAGAATTAAAATACTGAACTAGCTTTCTGCATGAAGAAGAAAACATAGCTGTAGCGTTCCTCATGGCTGACTTTTTAAACTATTCTATCGAGGAATAAGCTTTTATTTATTTATAGCACATTTTATCTTTCTGAATCACTTATTTCAGATTATTAGTTTGGCCTTAAATAAACTCCTTTGCGCGCACGCATAGACATACACACGCACGCACCCACAAACACCTATATTTATATACAGACAAAACGGTAAAAAATTAAAAGTGAGGCAGAAGCTGTGGAACCAGATTACATCACAGGTTACGACAGAAATAAATACAAGAAAATGCCTTTTGCTTCCATAGCGTGCTATTTTAGTGGTGCCGCTTTGACTTTTGGCCCACACACATATGCCAATGGCAAGGCTAACTCTAGGGACTAACAAAAAAGAATGTGTGTTCACAGCTGTACAGTACACCAATACAGATTACATGTTTTCAGTGTTGCGGCCACAACAGAATGCTAATTAACATACTGGAGTGATGAGAACGGCTGTAAGGGCCTTATTGTTCCATTATTTCATGCAGCCCAGCTGCCTTTGTTTATGTCACTTATCCTCTCGTGCCACAGGTTTTTACTCCAAAAATACTATCCCAATACAACGTTAATATTTAAAAAACAAAGAGGTGGCAGATTGTCATTTTTGTGTCAGTCTCAAACTGCAGAACTGTTAAGCTGTTCTGGTTCGGTATTTAGAAATAATTTAACAGCCATATTCAGACACTGCCTGCATTCTAACATAATGGCTGAATACTTGAACCAAGCAAATGCATAACTATCCTGACATCACTTATGAGATTTAGATTGGTCAGTTAATGGAAGTCTTTACCAGAATCAATACCATAACAGCTTCTTGAAATGAACGTGATTTTTTACACAGAGTGCTGTGAACAATAAGTACCGAAATATCCTACCTTTGTATACAGCACAAAGGAACTGCGATTTGAAATTAAGAAGCAATTACAGTTTTTTGCAAAGTAATGTTACAGTTGATTATTAGAAATAAACACATATAAAAGAAGCACCTTTTAATAAATAGCCGGAGAATATTAACATTCCACAATCCTATTATTCCGTTTTTTCCTACTTTCTTAACAGCCATTTTATCTGCTAGCCTGGTTATCATATTGCTGCTAAGGATTAATATTGATAATTGTCAGCAACAATGGCTAAATATCACAGAAAAAAAAAAAGACTTTTTATAAAAGAGATGTAGCCCTATCTGCCTGTAAGCAATATTTGTTATATCTGCCGCTTTGACGTCTTTGATTGATTTATGAAAAAAAGCAACGTTAAATACCATTATGAAGCCTTACTTGTGTTACAGCAGTGCCTGTGATGTCTTTGCCGATATCGGCCAGATTCTGCTCCACAACCCTGCACTATGGTTAAGCAGAGAACAACTTTCTGGTATGAAAGAGAAAGAAAAGTCCCTGTTGTAAGAAGCTTACAACTTTCGCCTGTGCTGCTGGAAGCATTCACACGTGTGAATAGAGGAATTCCCCTATACGGCCCCATTGACTCGGGTGAAACGATGCATCAGGCTAAGTTTACTCCCAGGTTTAAAGGGATTAATTAGGTTTTAATACGTTGTAACAAGTGTGCGACCTAGTGTGAAAAAGTGTGAAACAAGGAAACGGAAAAAATCAGGAAAAGAAAATTAGGCCACTCCCGCTCAGAAGTTCCGGGCACAACAAGCTGGTGCCAATTCAAAGTTTCTTTCCTTTGTTCCAACATTTCCAAACAATTTATTTCATCAATAACCTGGAACTGCTGTCAGAGACTGAACTTGGCTAAAACTCAAAGTGTTAATGGTGCATTCCTTCCCCAAAGAAAATAGCTGTATATTTATAGTTTGAGTTGCTGAAGTTTACCTTTACTAACAAATGGGATGTAAGCTAATAAAACCTCTGCCACCTAGTAAGACACACAACCAACAACAAACCACATCAGGGAAGGTCTCCCCGGAAGAATATCTCTGCAGTCAAAGCACACTGCTCATCATGAAGAACACCACAATCCTTCAAACATCCTATTGACAGAGCAACCCCTATAGTTGCTTCTTAATGAGTTTAACTGGCAATCTTAGATAAACGTAGACCTGTTTGAAGTGTCCGTCTTATGTAAGGCGGTAATGAGAGGATTTAATGTTTTCTACAACCCGCACGGCTTATAACAGTGAACATGCCACAGGTGTGTTACGATTTAATATATAGGAGTTTCTCAGCTATGACCATTCCCCTAACGTGGACAGAACATAGATTTTTTTAATTGGATCCAGGAGCTAGCTAAATTACCCAGCTGCTCTGTGTTTAAGCCCCCAGCTAGTTTATATACCAATAATAATAAACTTTCTATAATAGCAACTCAGTCTATTGTGGTGTTTCTCTCTCACACTAAAAGTGGGCCATTTTTACTTGGTGACGCTGCGGGATTTGTTCCATCCTAAAACTCTTAAAACAGTATTAGCAGATACAAATAAATCCTTAATTAATGGAGTTTTATTGGAAGGGAAGGGGGCTGTTCTTCCAACAGGACTATCTGCTATCTTATCATACATGCACACAGTATTTTAGTAAGTTTATCAATTTGTAAATCAATGGAAAGGTAGATTTTTATTCATGCTTATTTACTATGTCTAAGCAACATTCAGTCATAGTCACAAAATGAGATACTGATGGTGCCCTCTTAATAAATTTTACCTGCTACAATTGTGTGTACTAAAATACTTTCCTCCAGATAATCCACTCATGCATTTATAAAAAAAGTAAGAGCATTTAATTCTGCCATTAATTAAATAAATTGTTTACTGTATGTATTGCTTGACTTGTAATAGGCTGGTCTAAGAAAGACAAGTGTTATACAGAGATATAATAGCTTTTATCACACTAGCCAATACAAACGGGAAAAAAGAAAAAACACAAGATTTTGGGACTACAAAAAAGACTTGTGTGCTCTAGAATTGCACTGTTTATCCCCCCCTGTGATCTGTTGGTCTACTAACATGTTGCACTTCCATAAACCTTGTCTTTCTGAAAATATATGCTAGAAATCTTAAGATTTATTCTTAAAAAAAAAAAAAAAAAAAGGTTATAGTATAGGATGAGAAGGAGGAAAAAAGTACTGCAACGTGAAAGGGACTGAACTGCCTCTTCATCTTAGGTGAATTAACTTTCCTTTTCAAACTTAAGTTTAAGAAACTTTATTGAAATTGATGTCTTGTAGCTTAGGCTGATTACAAAAAACCCAGGAACACGCCGTTTAAACACTAATAACTTGATTATAAGGTCACATAAATGGATATTCATATAGCTGCTGGGCATAGTGCATAAGTGACTTCAGGTGCAAACCATAAAATCCCGCAGCGTATATAAGCACAGCCAACTACAAGAAAAAAAAATCACTCCAAGTACATCCTATATGCACTTAATTAGTCCCTTAACTTAAAATTACTTTCATCCCAATTGCAGATTTGAAATCAAATGTAGGGATGAGTTTGCTGAAGCCTAGGAGTTTTGGAACCATAGCTCCAAGCCTCTAAGAATATTTTGCCCTTTTTTCCTAGGAACTGCAACGCTCTCCATCGTTATGTATCCGTATCTTACATCCGCAAACTCAGAAACACGTGCAGTCTTCATGTCCACGGCACCCACAGATACTTTCAAAATAACCTTCAAAAAAGGGAGCTGAGAGCACAGCGTCCACGACGGGCGAGCGCGCCAGCCCGCTCCCGCGCGGCACAACGCGGGGCTGCTCCGCAAGGGAAGCAGGCAGCAAGTCAAGGACATCTGCGCCGGGGCTCTGCGCCTCCACGCGCGCTCTAATCCAATTACGGTCGGGCTTTCATGGATTACTTGAGAGGCTCCAAGAAAATGATGGCTTACAGCTTGAGCTGCATTCCTTTCTCCTGGTCTTCACAGACGAGGAGTGGATGACTGCAGCTTCCCATCGCTCCGTTCCCACCTTTTGCTTTCCCCTTGCCCTACCTGCAGCCTCCCTTCCTTCCCCCCGCAGTGCTCCATCCTCGAGCAGCTCTCCAGAGGCTTCTCGGAGATCCGCTTTGTTCTGCGTCCGCTTCCAAGTGGCTGTGCATTCCCATGCCTGGGCTTTTGGCCTGGGAAACTGACTCCTTCATACTAATTACACTCCTCAGATTGTGCAGAAAGGCTGCCGCAGCCATCAAAAAAACAAACAAACAAAAAAAAAAAACAAAAAAAAAGGAAACTTGTGAGTGAAACTGGGCCCTCCGTGTGAGAGGGAAGCATTTCCCACATCAGGATTCACCTCTCTCTGAGGAAGAACTTGGGTTTCATCCCCTAGTGCAAAAAGCAGGATTTACAGACTTTAAAAAATATGTGATTTAGAGCAGTACCAATCTTACAAAGAAAACCCCAAGGCCAAGCAAATCTCAGAGCTGAGTATTTGAAGTGAGGAAATACTCTGACCATGCTCACCAAGACCCTTGGCAGGCATGCACTTTCCATATCAAATTCCAGGGAATTTGATGGTTTCATCTGTACGTAAGTTTTGTTCGAGTTTGGGGTTCAGGAGAAGCTAAATTCCATTATACATGAACTACAGAAGTCCAGTGAGCTTGACCTGAGCTCAGGAACACCCCACTGCTGGATCTCACCAGGCTGCAGCTCAACCATCGCCGTCCAAGGCCACGTTCCCTCTAGCCACACGAGTTTTCTTCCCGTGCTCACAGCACACCCAAAGCATGCGCTATTAATCAACTAATGTAAACCTTGTTATGTCTTATTATATTACAGACATTGGATTTCTCTGGATGGCAGGATGATCTAGTTTTTTCCAGAGGCGTATTTTTAAAGAATTCTCTGCTTTAGTTGGGGTGGATTTGTGAATTTTCAAGCATTAAACTTGCTTCAACTTTTTATATTATCAACTGGCATTTCCGCAAAACTGTCATTAAATGTATATGAAGTTACCCCTTCAAATACTCACATCTGACTTATAAAGAGATAACTCTCTGAATGCTCAAAATCCCTACTTGAAGAACCACAATAAAATAATAAATAATAATAATTATAGCAATAACTGCTTAGTATTTATAGAATAAAAGTGCTGAAAAGACATTAACTAATTATGGTTCACAACACCCATGTGAGGCAGGAAAGTACAATTATCCACATGCTACAGATGGAAAACTGACTGCGTGAAGCTACCTGCCTTCTTGAGACCTGCAGGAGGGGAAAATCACCTAGAGCAAATCCATCAAAAACCCTATACGGAAACTACAAGTGCAACGGGCGCACAGATCCTGCTTGCTCCCTGCGAGCTCCGATGTAGGGACCGCGTTTCACAGAAGGTGGGGATGAACGTGGAAGAGACGGACGCGCTCGTGTCGCAAAACCCCGCACAGAGAGAGGACAGAGAGGGCCGCACACACGAAGGGCAGCCTGGTTATTTGAGCTTTGTGCCTTTTCTTGGAACGCCACTCTCGGTGCGTGGATAGGAGAGCTAGGACAGGAAAGCAAGCAGGTTTTGTACGAGGAAGACACATGTGTTCAATCCAACTGGATATACTGCTTTTGCAGCACAACCTTTGACCACACACTTAAGATTCAAATGAAACACTTTGGATTTACTGTTCAGATAGGCTAGATCCTTGCACATGGTGCATTTTTACAGAGGCTCACTTAGATCTTCCCGGAAAGGCTGTAAGCTCAGCTCCGTGCAACCCAGAATTTTGGGTGACTTACATCAAGCATGGATAAAGCCAACACTCCCAATCAGAGTCAGAGGCTGATCAAAGCCAACATTCATTAACTTTGAACACAAAATTGTCTGAATCCATCAGCAACTGCAATGGTGCCTAATTAGAGAAGGCGCTGCCTATTTCAAAAGCCATGCTATCTAGCTGGACCACTGAGCAACGGAGGAGAAAAGGAAAGAGTAGCAGATTCTCATAGGAAGGAATCT
>JAWLRI010000906.1:2807886-2810386 GCA_034781795.1 Crypturellus tataupa | reverse complement strand
TTTTAGAAATAAACCCAGTAGGTTTTATTATACTACACATTGACAATATGAATATTTTAATATACTGTAAATGTATGTGTTCAATGACTCATGGTAGGTTTGTGTGCTGTGGACAACGGTCTCAACAACAGTGTTTATACGGTCATAACTAAGTTTTTAATTTAACACCCCATTAAGATGAGGTGAGAGGATTCACCCCTCTGTCAGTGCTATTGCTTAAGTCCCTCTCCGTCTGGGTCCGGATCCAACAAGACAGCGTCCCCCTGATTTACGGGGCTCTCTGCTTGGAAGGGACGACCACTTGCTTCTCCTCAAGAGGCTCCACGGATACCTCTCGGTTCAGCTGCTCCACAACGTAGCAGGAGAATTTTGTTTTCCACATAATGGGGAGAATTTGTCTCTCGATACTAATTTCGCCCCTTCCAAATGCAGAAACCTCACAGCACTAGCAGTGCGCAGGTGACGGATCTATTCATAAGAATACTAGATTTTGCTTCTTTTCCTGGGTCTCAGAAAATCTACATTGTTGAGTGGCTTGTTACTGAATCAGGCACTTATTGTATATACAGATTACATAAACAAGAAGGTCAATTTTGTTTCAAACCTATGTGAATATGGTTCTGGGACTGAATTAACTACTGATTGAAAAGTTACACATTTTCAGCTAGCTAATCATATTTTATTTCACTGCATACAGACAGCAGTGCAATGAAATTAGCCGTTTGTTTGTACATTTTGGAAAATGTTTTAACTTCAAGACTATAGCAAAAAATGAGAAAGTTTAAAGTATGTCCAGGTGAGATTGCTAGGGTAAGAAAATCAAGTGATAGCAACTGAGCTTGTCTCAACAGAAACTAATAGCTGCCTTCTCCAGATCTTTGACCATAAGGCACGATCATAATGAATTTATAGTTTTGAAGGCATAGCTTTTGTTCTTACGGTCCATGAACAATTCCAGGATCTAGTTTTGCACCTGCTTATTTAGCATAGGAGTATAAATGCAAATACTTAAACAAGCTCTTCCCCATCAACTGTCTGGTAGGAGTATACCCAGCGATATGCTAGTTTTCATATAAAAAAGTCATTTTTGGCAAATTTGTCTATGCCAGTTTAAATGACCTTTGTGAAACCTAGCTAGTTGCTGTGGTGTTTATATTGAAATATCTGATAAACACGGAACCGCTGTTTTTAGGATAGAAGGTACCATTGTACAAAGGTATCCAAGTAGGAAGGATTTGTCTGTGGGAGGGGGAAGGCACTTCTCAAAATCCCTTTTTGTTCCATCATATCTGCCCCTCCATCCTAGTGCCCATAACGATTCCCAACTGGTAGATGAACTACTTAGAACATCCCCGAAGCAGAATTGCTACCCACTAATGTATCCGCTAAATGTTAGAAGACTCCTAACTCCCCCATCTGTGTTTTTCGTCCCCAGAGGGTAAACACAGTGCGCAGTGATCCCCTTGCCTGGCACACACTGTCTAAACCTCACTGGCAACTGCTCTGGTTTCCAGTCCAAGCAGCTCTGCAGTCAAAAGCACCAGTTTTACGTGCTGCAGGGAACGAAACACCTACCTTATGGAAATACTGCCCTCAAAACACACTCTAGTTACGCCTTGCCACTGTAATTGTTGCCAGTGTAGTGCTGATAATATTATGGATTGCAGCTAATGTCAGGCTATTGAATTAGTATGTGAATATCTTTTATAGTTAACTTCAGGAGATTTATTAAAATTAGCAATTAATGGTTTTTGCTGATGTTGTTTTGAGGCTTTTTGTTTCGTTTTTTTATAGAGAGAAAAATATGTCTGCACAAAGTTACCGAAAACGCACAGTGTTAGGTGGATTTACTGCGATAAATGAAAACATTAGACACGTTAGGACGTTCTACCTGTTCTCCTGAGAAGCAGTCGTGTAGCCTCGACTCACATAGATACAGCCTGTTTACGACTATCATGCAGAAGCTAATAGGAGTAGCCATACAAATAAGGACCACAGGATCAGGGCAAATCCACGATATTTTTCTTTCCACGTCATCTGCAGTTTATCCACGTCCTTCCACTTTTTCTCATTACAGGCAACCTGCCTTTATTTCTCTTCAGTGTCCACTTGTCTAATACCAGGACAGCATTATCACCCACTGCACCCTGATGTTTATTAATAATACCTTAATAAAATAATAATAAAGTCTAATTGAGAATCGCTTTTATCAACTTTGCTGTATTGCTATCTCCCTGAGGTTCTCAACAGCAAAGATTTCAATGTTTCATTTTATTTTTAACTTTCTCTTTTCCACATTTCAGTAATGTCAGGCAAAGAGGTATGGTTTTACTATCTGAACGAATCATGGTGTAGAATAATTTATGACTTAGGCTTGGGCTTTCAGAAAAGCTATTTCAAATCTTCCCTTTGATTTGGTTGTATCAAAAGTACTCAAAATAACAGCAGTGGTTTCTTGGAACTGGAATATGTTAACAGTTTCTCAATATTTTTGAACTAA
>JAWLRI010000906.1:2777886-2802886 GCA_034781795.1 Crypturellus tataupa | reverse complement strand
CATTGGTAAATCAGTTGGGTTGGATTTTGACACCTTTCAAACACCGATTATTAATGAGATCAGTTTTGGAGTAAGACAGTTTTCAGCAGGGAGGACAGTGAAATTTGCTTCTCTGTTTCTACCTATCTCACAGTACAATCTCATGCAAGGCCAATTCACATATTTGTGCATGTGTGCATCTTCCCTAAGATTATGATACATTTTTTTAATGCAAAGTACTATTCTATGCATGTACTAAAATGATTCAATTTAAGATCTGGAAATTTTCTGAAGAAAAATAATGCAGTACAGTAATTTGATTATGGCTAGAATCAGATACTACATTCTACAGGCAGTTTCTGTGAAACTGAATCGTTTCTTGCGATGTAGCTGTGATTCACACATTTAAAATGATAAATTTAAACCCATCAATAGTAAATCAATTGCAGGTATAGAAGATAAAACTGAAATAATTCATCATATCACTACAGGAAAACAAAGAATGGATGTAATGGGTCGTTTTGACTTTAAATTGAAGTCTGTTTCTAGGTTTTTCAAGGACAATTCACTTTACAAAACTTTAACATATACATAAATATCATCCATCAGCACATCTGATCCAAATATACTAATGATTTTTATTGGTCAGATCTTGAAAGTGAGGTTTATTTTATGGAGTATGCATTAATTAACCCAACATGTACTATCTTCCAGTATATCTAGCCAAGTACTTTCATTTAAACATGTTTATTGTGAAATGTTTGCATTCCCAACATTCGTGGCCCACACACAGGCTATTTCATACTTCACTTCTGAGCAGCTACAAAAGTTAAAGGGAGTTATTGTTCATTAGTGCATTTTTGGGGACATTTTTTTAAATGTTCCAAAACTATGCTCTGAAGACATTCCTCTACACAAAAGCAACTAATTTAAACTTAAGTATTACACAAAAAATAGGATTCACTTTAGATCATTTTAACATTTTCAGAGAAAGTTATTAACTTTTGTATATAATTTGACTGAACTTATGCTCAGTATTAATTAACTGATTTTTTATAACTGTATCAATCCTAAAAAGAACAGCTCTGTACGCAGATATGTGGTGTGGTGCATTACAGATGGGAGCTCTAGGGCTGCGGCTGTCATCTTTTGATTAAGAAAAGGAAATGATTTCACTAAAAAGATATTCCCTCTTGTGTTGTTTTGTTTTAACTGAGTTTGTACTTTCCACCGAACTGGACATATTTATTGAGACTCATAAGTTACTTCACGGTTACCAACATCACTGTAATCTCAACAAACTATCTTTTTCCTTGCCAATTATCTAAATATCATAACTATAAAATATCTTAAAACATTCTCTATAGTGTAAACATCTTAGCTACAAAGCTTTAAGTGTAAACAGTATGATGCATCAGAATGATTTTAAGCGATGTTATAAAAACTGCTCTTAAAAACTAAACAAAAATGTAAAGCTTCCATCTGTTTTATGATTTTTCCACTGTAGAACTACTGCTGAGTGCCAGTTTACTGAACCATGGCTTGCTAAAGAGATTGCTGGGGTCACAGACTGAAAAAACAAAGCGCAAGTCTTTAATGGTTGAGTTTTTTCTCAAGTCTCTGAGACGGTTCGGACAGATTTAAGTGCACGGCAGCAGAAAACACAAAAACGCTCATGCCGCCTGTTGCAAGGGTGGACTCTTCACAGGAAGATCAGCATCACGCGCAAGATGTCATTTGAGCAATTATCTTCAGCTCTTTTGTGCCTCTGTACCTGCACCGGCACCATCGAACAGCTGCTTGCCGCGATGCCTTGCGCTGCGCACGTACAGAGTTAAATACAGAGCGCAGATCACACACCAAAGGAGGGAAAGCACAAACACACACACACGCACACGGAGACTTACTCTGCATGCATCCCTATCTCGGTTCGAGAGAGTAATTCTGAAATTCTGAACACTCTTTTCACCGATCACTGAGAAAAGGGAAATCCACACGAGGTGCAAGTTTTTGTTTTAAATGCAGAATTGCATATTTAAGCATTTAAACAAAGAGAATAACGAACTGCCCAACTATTGCGGTGCATAGCCAGACTTTGCACTCTTCTGAAAGTGGTAATATAGCAATCCTTTCATATGAAATCAGTTGCTATTGCACAGGAAAAGCCGGAGACCCTTATACAGCGCAGTACTTCAGAACACACTCAGCTCCGGGTATTCGAAGAACCCCGCCGGAGCAGCCAGCCCCAAGCCTGTATCCTGCAAGCAGTCGTCCACTCTTCTGACGCAGTTTTCAAAACAAACCTCGCTCACAGCGGGTCTCTTCATGAGACTATGGCTAAACCGCATGGTTACAAAGTGCTAGCGTGTTTGCACTGCGTTCTCCCAAACATATACGAAGACCGACAATATATGAGAACTAAAGTGCAACGAAGCTGCAACTTATATTAACTCCTTTGGGAATTATCCAGAAATCACATGGATATTAGGGTTCAGCACTTTTTCCTTAATCCATATATAGGAAATTCATATCACAGGAAAGGGTGATAGGATGCAAGACCAAGCCAGTGGTATGGTAACCTTTCCCAGTCATAGAATTATAGCATTATGAAAGGAAGTATCCTTTTCACTCAAGGCTACGATCTCCTTAGACGTCTACTTTCATCAGACAAAATCCCATTACACCTTCCTCACGCAACATTCTTCCTACGCTCCCCGGTTTTGTTCAGGTGTTACGGAGTGAAATCTCTGTGCGTGTCTTCAATGCGATCCCTGGGGCAACTGCAACTCCAGAACGCGGCTTTAACCTGCCTAGCTCGCACACCAAAGAGCTTTCTAGGAAACCGGAGCTACAAGGGGAACGGTACCAGGAAGCTAGCGAAATGGGTAAGTTGCAAGAACTGAAGGAACTGCAGAATAAATATAGCTCGTACTATTTCCACATATGCATTGTCCTTTGCTGCTGTGGTCTTTCAATTTAAAAAAAATCACAGCTATTTAGTGTCCTTGCTTCAAGATGCATTATTTGAGGGGGAAAAAAGGCTTCATCCCAGGACACTAGTGGTATAATTACAGTCAGGGAAAGAGGTGTCTGTATAATGCGCAAGTACTTCTCAGCTATTGGCTGACACAGACCATTCCATCTGTGATTTTTTTGAGGTCTATGACAGGGAAAAATCAGTTTCACTAGATTTTAACTAATTCTTCTGAATTCTCCTGAATTAGAGACCCTATATTTATGTTGGGGAGTCTCCTACCTTTCTGGGAAATTTTAAAACAAATAAAGAATTAATCACATCTTTCTTACCTGCTGCAGCCAGAGCAAAGGAATCTAGTAGTCTGTGCACATGTCTATGGAAAGGGCAGCAACACTCCCCGTGACTCTGGAGACAGACTTTAATCTCCTTGCCTCAGTTTCCCCATCTGCAAGAAAAGCATAAAAGTGACAGATGTATAAACAGTTGAAAACACTCAAAATCAAAGTAAAATTGAGTTAACAGCATTAGGAACACATAACTACTTTCTGTTTTTGTCTGTCTGCAAAATTTGGAGCATATGTGCTGTACCAATATTAGCACGTTTTCACAGTCAACATCTAGAACGAATCCTTAAATATTCATTGACTGCAAATTTCAAGTTGAAGCTTGAATCTGACATTCATTCTGTAGATGCAACAGCATCAACCATTAATCACAAAATAGAAATAAACCACTCAATTTATACAATCTAGCCACAGTGGTCAAAATGTATACTTTTGACTATAGAGTCTCAAATTTTTCAAGTATTAGCTGCTTAAGTACCTCATGTGGTATGTCCTCTCCCTCTTCTAACTGGCTAATTTATGTAACCGAGCAACCAAACAAAAATTCTGAGATGTATGTTCAGCCGTAATGCTCACAATTTACATTGTGTATTGAATCAAGTAATTACATAACTCATACAATCAGGGAACAGAAGAAATAACACGATTCCGGTAACCAGCTACGACTAAAAATTTATAAATAATCTAAACAAAAACTCGAAGAATACAGATTTTTTAAATGCATTATTCACTGAAGAAATCTGTAAATAATCACTGCATAAATACTTTGCACATTCTGAAGAAAAGAAAACCTCCAAAAAGGACTCGTTGTGAATTGCTTGTTCACCCACCCAGTGATTTTTTTTTCCTTAAAGTACCTTTAAAAAAATGGAAAATGGAATTCTTGTGGCTTAGCTCATTTTTAGGCAAGTTGCAAGTTATATCTAAAGCAAATATTGAGAAAAAAAAAAATACACACACGCACACACATATGTAAATACATAAAGTTATCAAAACACAACAGACATTATTTTAACACAATATTTCAATGCTGCGGAATGCTTCTATCCTGTCACTGTGTTCTGCTGGTCTCTTTTCCAGCCCACAGCTGAAGCACCTTCTTTATGCAGGTGGGCAGCGCGACTGAACACAACGGGAGCCGCAGTTACTCAGCACACTTCTTGCCTACGACCGACTGCTGCCGTCTCAAACATTTTGCGCTTTCAAAACCATGGCCTGTTCTGCGATTTATTTCTGGTGTTTTATTTCTGAGAGTTTTTTTGATTGTTCCTCGGCGTTCGGAAATCTTAGAAATCACTTCTGGCAAAGAAAGAAAAGAGAAAGAACAAGCTAAGCGAGGTCAGAGGTCTTCTGCTTAAGCTCAAAGGAAGAAAACCGAAGTTCGGAAAAGCAGTTTCCAGGAAAAGGTGAACAAGCCTGAGTTAACTGGAAAGCAGAAGACACCCATCACTGAGCACGATAGAGTAGATCAATCCAGTCCATCCACTGGCAGTTTCTTTCTGCAAAAGCCGAAGAAGTTTGAGGGGGTTAATTTTTAAGCAGTCCTTGGAATGTTCCAGCTCACTACTGGGTGCTTCATATCTCAAATTTTATTTAGAACTATATTTTTAAAAGTAGTATTAAAATAACATGAGAGGGGTCATGTCCAGAAGTTGTTAATCACTGGACACATAGCATAAATTTCGAAACGGATCTCCATCAGGATTCAAATAAAATATATTCTGCCTGAAACTCTTTCTTCCAGCTATTTAAGATCCCTGTATGAAGTTGCTTCACCAAGTAGCTATCACAGATCCCTGAATTTCAATTTATTTTTTCAAATATAAACAGATTGAAATGCACTGCTGGCCCATGTACATTAATGTATGTTAGTCAGGCAACGTCTGTTCTTGCATTATAGTTTGGTCCATGTTTGTAAACCGACTCGTGAGCCTGCTCAAGAATCCAGGATCAGGTTCTGCATTCAAACCATAGTCACTGGGTTCCTCGTAAAAGCACACCAGCTTCCCAAGCCCTCGGCTTCACACTGGGGGCCTGACCACAACCTCAGAGGCGAGAGACATCAAAGGAATCCAGCTTGTGAACAGTGCGAAACTAAAGGATCTAGTAAAAAAAATGGCTGTGCCTTAAAAACAAGTTTGAAATTTTACAGGCTCTTTGCAATTTGTACTTGAGCCTTTGGTTATTTTTAAATAAATCTAATTTCTTGCAGCTGTGAAATTTACTTTTTAAGAGTATCTAGTGACCATATACATTAATTACTTTATTTGCATATTTTAATGAGTTTGGGGTTCAACTCTGACAGAATCCTGCTGAATCTTTGTTTCCTGACAGAGTTACATTAGAACCTGATTCAGTCACAACTTCATGTACCCGGTTCCAAATGTTGACGGACGTGCACATTATTTTCAGCTGTTCTGTAAAGTCTTGAACTTTCAAACTACCCCCGAATTTTTAAACTTCTCACCAAACTAGAAGAGCAAACGAAACTTTGAAAAAACTTGCATTTAGAGCCCAACTTCACGGCTGACCCTCTTCTCAACGAAAACAATCAGCCAAATGCAAAGCTGAGTTACGACAGGTAACATTCAGGCCAATGTAGCTCTGAATGACATTCATGCAATGGTGAAAATGCTTCTGATTTTTCTTCGCGATTTTTGGTAGTCTGTGTGGTCACTAAATGACTTCTTCTTCATCTGTGAGTGGGTGCATAAACACTCGTGCGCCAGCCAAGCTGAACACAATGAGCAGCCTCCGGAGCAGCTGGTTTGGTAAAAGAAGGCAAGGTAGGAAAGGCACCACCAATAAATGGTTATGTGAGCACAGGCATTATGAGTGTGAAGGGGAAGGATTCAGGAGACGGTAGGTAAAACGAGACTTTGTTTTCAGACTGTTTAGGTAGGACTTTGTTTCTAGGCTTGCAATTTTGCAGGTGTAACAACCCATCTGGAGACTGAGCTGGAAACCTCCAGACCGCTTGAAGCTTGAACTGAAGAATAAGTTTTCTTGAAGCATTTCAATGCACTTTAGTTCTCTATAAATAACCTAAGGATGCAAATATGTCACACACTGCACAACAGGTTGAAGCACAAACATGAATAAACATAAGAAAACTGTGATGGTCTGTCTGCTTTCCTGATGGCTTTTGTGTGCCAACAGTACGAGATTCCACAGTTGCCAAGTGCAACCACACATACTGCACCCGCAAACAAAGATGTGCTTGGAAGTCTCACCATTTATGCCCACAACTCTCACGCCTCTCTGCTAGGAGCGAGATCTAGAAATCTAGAATCGTAGCTTCGGCGAACTACCCGGCTTTTAAAAAAGGGTATTTTTAAACCACTTACAATAAGAGCAACAGTTATTATTCAGTACGTGCTTTTATCAGATTGAAGATAAACTTTATTATAACTGGTGGAGATGGTATCAATGATTTGTGGTCCATGAGAATTCTGTAATGAGAAATGGTAATCTGTCTTGGGGCAAACAATATTGTTCTGTTTACTATGCAATTAACAATACTAAGTCAAGATTCTATACATGATAGCTTAAAAGAAGGGTGGTAGGAAGAAACTGGAAGCACTGGAAACTTTCATAGGACAATTAGCTAAAAAGTATAAATTACTTATGGTGCTTTAGCCTGACATTTTCTCTCGTACTCACAAAAATGTTCCTCACTACTTCAGAAACGTTCACTGTAAAAGTATGCAGATTGCAACCAGTCTGGGGCAAAGCCAGAATCTCTCCTTGTCACAATTAATGAATATACAAGAACTGTGTAGTAATTTCATTTTCAGAAGAGCAGTAATAAAAATCAGAAATAGAAAGTCCCCAATTTTACATTGGAAAAGGTATGGTAATGAAGCAAGAACAGCGAACAAAAACAGGCGCATGAGCAGGTCGCTGCAGGCTGTCCCTTTTGGTGACAAACACAGAGAACTTTCCCTGCTCTGAACTTCTTGGCTTTTGCAGACTGAGTTCCATGCGTCTGTATGACTGAAACACTGTGCTTGTCTACTCTCAGTTCAGCCTTAAGCAACTGCCCTATGGAGCTGCGAACACTACAGACCTAACAGAAATGGTCCTTAACTGTATTGGGAAAGCAGGGCCACTTTCAAAGGGCTGCTTAAGACAAGGGATGGCCTATGGTAGAGTTTTACTGCGAAACAATGTCATTTACTTTATGAAATACCAAACTGTAAATACAATTGACCACAGAAATCTCACTGACTTCTTCCAGTCTATTCCTTAATAGTCCATCCTCTCCAGCTCCAATCCTGCAGCAATAGCAATGTTGAGGTTATCTCCACAGGAACCGAGGCACAGCGGCACAGCTACTTGCTCAGTGACCAAGGAAGACCTATGCATTGTTACAGTCTTTCTTGCTCCATCGATCTTTAAAAAAATGAATCCAACGAGCGCATTCTTAAACTAGCCACTTCTCTTTGCAGTTCTCTGGAAATGCGGTGCTCCATGGAGAGCTCCATTGCACCCAGCAAGCAGAAAAGTGAACGCTTCTGGTAGCCCCCCAGCCCCTGTCCTGCACCCCTAGCCCTCCGGAATCAGCGCCGTAAGGCTCCACATACCAGCAAATAACAACGTCTGGCTGACCCAGAGGAGAAGCAGCTTATTGCACCTTTGGTCTCTGCCTGCTTTTAAGACGAGGAATGAATGAGACCACGGTAGGCATAACCTTGCAGCACGAAAGCTAACAAAGCTGTAGGATGTTTTAAGGAATGATGTAAAATTTAACAGAGTTTTAAAATGGTATTCGTACAGAGGATCTGTATATAAAACCCAATGCTACACGAAAGAACTCGGAATTCTCTTTACTTTCTTGATGAATGAAACAAACCCCAGCATCAAATGACTGCAGGAGTGACATGTTTAAAGTTCATAAAAATAAAAGAGTTTTAATAAAGTGTGTAGTTAATTTGGGGGTTTCACTTGCACAAGATGAGAATGAACCAAAGAATTGCACAGCAGTAAAACAAACAGATACAGTAAAATTAAACGGGAGGAAAAAATGATAGAGTATAAAATTTCATGTGCCAGCACATAACATACCAGTGATTGGTGAAAGTTAGGCAGAAACTTCTACTAAACTAAACTTAAAAAAAAAAAAACTTTATTGTTTGGGGGAAAAACATTCCATAACTGGTATTTATAGAAATTAATTCCTCTTTCTCTAGAGGTTCCAGATCTGGTCATTACTCATTGCTATTGTTCAAAATTTACTCCTAGATTTAGAACTTTTGCCTGCACTAATAAACAGGTATAATAACTCTCTCCAGAGAGCAATTTTTTTCTTTCAGCAATTAGCCTACTTAAATATTTTAATGGAACTACTGACGTACAATAGCACAAAAGGTCCTCTGACCATAATATAAAGTGAGAGATGAGATTCCCAAAACTTTTGTATGAAGGAGGTCTAGGAGTTACAAAAACCAAAAAAATCCAGCAGACAGCTCTAAAACTATTTTTAAAGGTCATAAATTAGGTACTCTCTTAAATGTAATTCAATCATCCACTGTTATAGTTGCTTGATTCTATTAGTTGTCCTATGCGCTTTACCAAACAGAACTCCATTAACATTATTCACTTATAGGTTCCCTCTATAAGTGGATATTCTGCTCAACAGGCTTTAAATAGATTTTTTTTTTCCTGAAATTGCTATTAAGCATACTTTTACTTAAAGGGCAAAGCAGGCATAGGATTATGCTTGTACTTCATGCAGAGGATACATTTTCAGCAATCAGAACCACATTCCTATGAAGCAAAAATACTCTATATAAGCCGATTGTTTCTATCCCTCCTAACCTTGCTCAGTAAGGACTCTATTCCGATCTTTTGAGTTACACACAAGTTTTTCAATTTGGCTGAATAAAGGTATCTTGTTGGGCAGCTTGACGAGCACATTCTGCGCCTAGAATTCTGACCTTGCAGTGTTCAAGGTGGATCTCAATTAAAAGACACTGCTTAGAAAGAAAAGAAATCAGGATTTATTTTACTTCCTTCATTTAAGGAATGCCATAGGTAGCTTCTGCCTTTACCCACCCTGCTTTAATGGACTAGTCAAAATACAAACCTTGACCTTGCTGGAGACCACCATACACACACAGCCTTAGGCTTTCTGCAGCAGCTTGCCTGGGCTGTGCTTGGAGATGGTTCTGCTTCACAGAGGACTGCTCTGGGTCACCCATCTCTGACTGCCTGTTGGTTACACCGTGGATAAGCGTGTGCCCCCACCTCTCGCAGCTTAGACTACTGTATTGTGCACATGGCAAGAAACACGTGCAGAGAAGCATGGTGCAGGGCCAACCCAAGGGTGTCTCAGAGCATCCTGGCCACCTTGCAAAGGTGATTCACATATAGTATTCCAATACCTGAAGAGACCTGATCCTTCATAAAGGCTTAGCCTAACAGTAAAATGTACAAAAACCTGTACATGTCCGAGCCAGATCCTCCTCCAGCTGGCTACCACACCGCATGTCCAAGAACACTGCTGTTCCCCTCACTGGCCGTGTCATTCCCAGACAACCAGGTCAGTCAGCACAGATCCCTCTCCTCAGAGGGAAGGGTTCCATTCCACCTGCCCGCTCCTCCTCAGCTTACACTTGAGGTTCCAATTTTCCTCCGCTCTTAGCCCATTTCTGCCTCGCCCTGGCGCACGCTGGCCCAGCGAGTACATTTATTACCTCAGCAATTCCCGCGGGAGCTGCCTTACTTTCACGTTGCAGCTGGACCCGCACAAGCGTCTCCCTATCCTGCAAGCAGCCCGACACGCGTCACGCTCCTTCAGCGGCGGCACACGAGCCCCGAGCAAGCCCGGGGAGGCCGGAGGGGGCACACAGACATCCCCTCTTTTGACTTCAGAATTGCTTATGGGTTTTTCCTGGTACTTGGCGGCTGCCGCTGCAGGTTCCTGCTCCTCCAAGCTCGTGCCCACACGACTGCCCCGTGCTGTAACCAGGAGATAGACCTGGTACCATAAAAAAAGCCTCCTCAGTCTGCCCCAGTGTACACAGACCTCTGGCCAGGAGACTGCATCCCAACCGCAGCACAGGCGGATCTTCAGAGGAGCTAAAAAGTGTAACTGTCGGGAAACAAAACTGCACTGATTTACCCAGCTGAAGACCCGGAGCCACCCTAGGAACAAGAAAGAGGTTGCAGGGCACAGTCTATTTTATTAGGAACCCGGCAGAGTCTCTCATCCACATCAGCCTGCTATTTTTTGCTTCTATGTAACCAAACAACATTTGTATTCAGCTGCTCAGTTATAAATAAAAAATATTTTACATGGGTGGATTGGAGTGGCCCTGTTTTTTTCCCTTTCGGTTCCCATTATTTTCTATATTACACACATGTTCTGTCAGCGAAGCTCACTTTGTTATCTGAAACATCTGTGGTTCCCTGCTGCGGAGGAGGCCAGCGCTGCCGCTGCTGCTGCTGCCTGTCTTTATTAGGCGCTGATTTGCCGATGTCTCCTCCGACCGCGCGCGCTGCTCCGGGGAGGCTCCGCGCCGCCGCCGCAGCGCCCGCGGACGACAGGATTCCGCGAGCGGATGGCGAGGTCCCGTCGGCTCACAATATGGCACTGCCGTCCATACGATGATGCAAAACCGAGGCTTCCCCTGTGCATTGTGCCAGCTCTGATTTCTGCATTGCTGAAGGAATACGTGTGGATTGGTACGTACACCGAAGGGACAGGACCCTCCTTGCGACTAAGGTAGCTGCTCACCGAAATGAAAGGGCCTCCTACCTGAGGCTCCCACAAGGAGAAGGCAGGAGATCTCTCTTCTTGCCCAGTTTAATGTCACCCAGACTACTCAGACCGATCTCTTTTAGCCTCATTTTCCGATGCTCTTGACGGTCATATTTCTGAAATGCTGAAATGTACGGTTCAAAAATTTTCTGGGATCTACTGCTTTTGTAAAGACAGATTAATAGCTAAGGAATATAAGAAGAATGAGTTTCTCATTGAGACATGACAGTATCTTAAAAAGATCAACTTAAAGACAAAAAATCTGTCTAAATTTCTTAAATGACATTTTTACAGATAAGATATCCAGGTAGCCTGATAGCTAAAACGTATTTTATACATTTACTTTCTGCAGACAACAGTATCTTGGTAAAATTACCTTAACCATTTCCTTTCTAAAGCGATCAAAAATATCTAATCTTTGTATGGATTTTACACAACAAGAGAGTGAAATACGTACTTCATTTGGGAATCTGAGGAAGATGATTGTTACGCCACCAAGCTTAACAAGAACGTTCAAGGGAAGACGCAAGCACAGGTTACACAAACACTCCCATCAAGCAATCTCCAGCTGATGGTGTCACCTTTACTGTTCTAATGACTAAAGAAACTACTGTCTCCTACAAAGATAACCTAAGGAAAAGCTACAATCCCTTTGAATGAGATTACCCCGACCAAAGAAAGCCTGAGCCGAGCTCCAAGCCCTGCAGGTAAACTCAAACCAGCTTTACGCAAGTTTGCTGGAGCTCCCAAGATCTCCGAGCCTCATTCAGAGAAGACCTATGGTACGGAAACATCACGTGACTTCGGTCACAGCTTTCTTCATGCAAGTCGGTCTGCATGTGTGTTCAATTCAAGACTCAAAATTGGAGACTTATGTGGAGATAATTATAAATGAAAATAAAACATAACTTTTGAAAAACACCCCATTTTCTTTATAAAATAATTGATCATCTAGCCCTAGTAGAGAGTTTCAAGAGTTGCCAGATAATCAAGTGCCAGTAGCAAGCAGCTTGCAAGACCATGATGACAAGACAGAAGAAAATTAATGCTACAAAGGCATCTCCCATCCTCACTTCCCGTTTGCCTGAAGCATTACTTACTCTCATACTTGTTATATTCCATAGCACGATTCCCTCAAACCTGTTACGTCCTGTGCACACACAAGAAGGATCCTTCCATAAGTAATATCTGAACCTCGTTTCCCAAGGCCTCAAAATAACTCAGATATGCTGGCAGAATACCACTGTGCTCCAAAAAAAATTCAGATTACCCAACACACAAATTAGTGTACACCAGAGCAAGTTTTAGGACTGTTCGCTAGCCAAATCAGTTTTTACCAGCATTGAACTAACCCGGTTGTGCCTCTGTTCCAAGCGTGGTCCTGGAGACAGGAAAAGGGGATGGCAAACGGTTGCTACTGCAGCTGCTTCCTAGGAGCCGTTTAGAAGTGATATTGCCAATCTTCTAGAAGCCAGTGAAGTCACAGATGCTTCCACTACCAGAGAAGTACCTGAGAAACAGCAAGGACCTGATCTTGAAATGACAAGATTGTTTTGATTTGGGGCGAATGTGAAAGGAAGGAATACAATTAATGTATAAGCATAAACAAGCCAAAAACTTAGAAGATGAACTGAAAAAACAATTATCTTTATAAAAGTTAAAACTGCCAACAGGACAACCTTCCATCTGCCCAGATCGTTCTGCAGGACATATGCAGAAGAGAACTTCAAGTTCGCATATTTCTTTATACAAAGTTTTTTCCTAACATATTTATGGTTGAAAAAAATAGTAGTGCTAAGCTGGCATGCTAATAATTTCTCTTTTACCCTTTTTGTATGCCATTATCTATTGTTGCTGAATTTTTTAACATTCATCTGAATACTATACGCATGCAAAAACTAGCCCTAACATCTTTTTTTTTTTTTTTTTTTTTCCTAATAAAGTCTGGCGGTCACTGCTTCCCAACTGCAAACAATCCGGTATTGCTATTGAGTGCTCCAGTCGGGCTCGTTTCACAGCGGAGGTTAGAATCTGATCCTAAGTCCATTAAATCACAGAGTCTTTTTAAAGTTTAATCTTGAGAGGATTTTAGTCATAAACAAAAAATACTATACATGGGGGGGAAAAGTAACAGAAAACTATGAACATATGACTCTACATGCAACCCTGAGTTCAAATTTCGTGTGTGATTTAGCAAGAAAGTTCTGAGCTTTCGGCAGCGGCGCGCACACCGCCTGGCATGGGGGCAAAGCTGAACTGAGGGCTGATGCTCGCGTCCAAAACGCACATATGGATTCCATTTTGGTATAGACGTGATTCTTCATGTGCAAAACATGTGTCTGACCGGCTTTATTTGGCTTTTTAAGATCTGCTGCTTTTTCTTTGGTGGGGGCAGGGAGCAGAGAAGTAAATAAATAATCTGAGTGGTACTTGAATATACATCATTATCAAAGAAAAGAGCCCGGGATTCAATGCCAGGTAAAAACTCTGTACTTCTGCTGAGAGCATCAATTTCAGCAACCACCCAGATGCCAACAGCGAGAAACTTAGTGCACACGCCGCTCCTGCAACATCTTAATCTACCTACTCTGTAACTGCTGGAAAGGAAAGGGAAAAAGGACTCCAGATGCTAATAACTTGGAAGTGGTGATTAGAGGAGTCCACAGGACTGCCGCGGGACTCCCATCCTCCCTTGATTGCTGGCAAGAAGGCTTTGGCCGCTGGGCCTCCTCTCCTCCTCCCGAGCGGCTGAGCAGCAGCTCCAGGACCAGCAGCTCTATCCGACCCTGAACACACCAGAGCCACCCAGGGCCCATCAGCTTTTCTCCTTTCCCCAGCATTGGAGCAAGATGTTTCCCACAGAGGCAAAATTTTCACCAAGCAAAAAGGTGACCAGCTGCAGCAGTGCCCCAAAGGCCCTGCTTTCCGCTAGGACAGACCCAACGCACCTTCTGCAGCGCCAGCCCGGCTATAGGGAGAACAGAGGCTGCTCCCCTGGATTTACAAGGTCACAAAATGCCCTTAAAAGCTGGAGGAGCACCGAGAATCTCCGGGAGCGCGGGGATGACGAAAGCAAAAGGAAAACTACATTAATGACAGGGAGGCAATGCATTGGTATGGTTGTACGGAAATACCACAAGGCTACAAGAGCAAGCTATACCTTCTTCTACCAGACCAGAAATAAATATTTTCCAAGTAGCCACAGTGGTAAGAGATACTTATTAGGAACTACGCATCTCAATATACTTAGGTGAAAGAGAACCTCAAATTCAGGTATTCTTAAAGGGAAAAAAACCTCATATATTTATATAAAAACTGTTCCTTGCAGGAACCCTTCAATCCATTTACGCTGCGGACAAACGGACAAAAAAGTAAGCTTACATTTCCCTGTGATATCCATCTTTATGGCTCTAAGATTCATAATCCAGAGTCACAGAGTAAATTCCTGTCAATTTAACGTCACATACAGCACTAATCCTGATCAATGACTCCAAATAACAGTAACAGAAATAGTAACTACTTTGTTCTGTAGTGATGAGAATTAAGGGACCAAATTCTCTCATTTTTATTTTTTCTGATTTAGTATGAAATTTCATTAAACAACCATGCGCTACCTAATATCAGTACTTTAAAATAAACATTGCACTTGAAGATTTATATTTGCAAAATATTAGTAATTTGCTTAAGGTTTCTATTGCTGTCACTGGCTACTGAAAATCAGCTATGCAAAAAATAATCCAGGACTGGACAGCAAGGAGACTGCTAGCCAGGGCCAGGGTATGTTAGCGGCGCTGGGTCCAGAAGACGAACACCATCTCTTCCTTTTGAAGATCCAATCCTACATTAGTTTTGTGCCCATAAATCCTCCACTGAACCTTGGGAGATAACTCCTATGGCTGAAAGTGAAGCTGAAGGGTCCTGTCTTCTCCTATGCAGAATTCTAAAACAGAAGGACTGTGAATATTGTTTAAAAAGAAGAACAGTGCAAAGTTATTTAGCGCAGGTGTTGCTGTTATTGTGCTGCATTTGGAAAGCCCACACATTCCGCGCACCTTCCGTTCGCGCACCCAGCTGCGTGAGGTGGTGGGTCTATTGTTAGCTTAGAGGTTTGCAATAAAAAGCATGCAGTAATATTGGCAAGCTCAGGAGCTGTTTTTTTTTCCTACGGTGTCTCCCTGCATCTATTTATCTAGTTCTTTTCCTTTGTTTCTGCCTTTATATTCAGCATATTCAAAAGAGGGTCAGAGTAGGTTTTAAAGATGCAATGCCACGCTCGAGCCTTTTGAACACTAAGGGAAAACCTCAAACGGTGCACGCATAAGGGAACAAAGATATACGGATGGCTTTGAACCTGAGGGGCTCTCCTACTGCAAGCAAGCGCGTTGCCAGCGTGTCACAGGTGTACACCACATGAGCAAGTGGAAAAATAAAATGTGATTGCGCAGGGGTGTGATGCTGACGGGTCCGAGTCCAGACTGCATTAATCCCAGGGTGAGCGCGTGCATCTGTTAGATATTTATGTAGTTCCTACTAGTAGTTTGTACAGATATCTAGGCAGGTGAACGTCAACAGCTTTGAAGCCATATGTTAAAGGGAGGCTGCGGCTGGACTATAAGGCGATACGCGTCCGAGCAGGGCGGGCTACGTCTACCAACTAAGCCTGCCCTGGCTGGTCAGGACTCCAGGGCCCTACGCCAGGCTGCTGCTAAGTTAGTCCTGCGATACTAGGGGCAAAGGACTGAATCTTTCCTTTTCTTCATTACCCCATCGATGAATGAGAAATGCTCAGCAAGATTACAGAATGACAATTTTCTTTCCATTCTGTTTTTCAGGAGTTGAAATATTTTTTTCAAACTTTTTTTTCTTTTGTATTCCAAAGGCTTGTAGAAAACACTGTATGTTGAAACGACGATTCTTAGATGCTGACTTTGGTCTGTTGGAAGAATACAGAGTCAAGATCTCGGTCGCTGTCTCCTGATAGACACAGATCAAGGACCTACAATCAAGGAGACCAAATCCCCATTCTGTTTCTTTGCCTGATTTTATTTTATCACTCAAGACTCAGCAACGCCATGAAGCTGCAACTTGGGTCCTCCCATTTCCCAGGGCAGTTTCCTGTAGTCCTAGTAAACACCTAATATACACATAAATGCATTTAAGTCCCATATAGCTTTAAAATCCAAAATCTGGCAGTTTACACACCACTTTAACCTAGACCACTCCGTTTCTGCTACCAGGCATGACTTCTAGGAAATAAAATGAAAACTGTTTTCACAGGAAATACTGAGTTTCTAAAGGATGTTTACGTTAGAAAAAAATCCTTCAAATTAAAATTTTATGTAAAACGGAGAAAGCAAAACTCTCTAATCCCCTCCACTTGAAATAGCCTAGCAAGTAACTACCTTAAACCCTCGGTGCTTTACGTTGCTCTCAACGGAAAGGGAATCAAAAACCAGCTGTACAGCTATGGCTAGAGGACTAACTCCAGCTCTGAAACTCTTTGTATGATGATCTCCAAGGGTCCCATGCAGACAGTGTGTCTGCAGTAACACAGATGACCTGAACACGTGTTGGACTAGGTGATCTCTAGAGGTCCCTTCCAACCTCAGCCATCCTGCGACTCTGTGACAAGTGAAGGCATCGAGAGAAGCGATCCATTTTGTCCTGAATGGTACATGCAGGGCAGAGAGAGATGCCTCTCGCCTTTTGGTAGAACTGAGCTATTACAGTTTCACTGAGAAGGGCTCAGAGAGGATCCACCTACATGGGACTTCAGTTTAGGACAGCCTAAACAGTGCTGCCATCTCTGCTCATTAGTAGTAAATCCCATGGATTTCAATACATAAGCTAAGACCACTTCTCAGTACTTCCCCAAAAATCCAATCACACCTGCAAAACCCTCTTCCCTGTCCTCTTTCTGCATTTACCTTTTACAACATGGAAACATACACTCCACAGAAGCTCTTTTCCATTTATTTCTCCCATACCACGTTCCCAAGAAGGTTTTACTCACACCCTACTCCTTCACGATATAATTATAGCTGGCTCCAATCTCTAGAGATAAACCATTTGCTGCTTCTTTTGCCCCAATTCTTACAAATCCCTTGCAAGGTCCCTCCTGCAGCCCACCGCATTTTGCCTCTTTGAGGAGCCCAGCAAATCCGGAGCCAGCACCACCCTGCTCCAGCTCCAGCGAAGCAAAGCAGGGAATGAGGCCCCCGGAGCACAACACGGAACGGGCAGGCGTTTTCTCAGGGGGAGAGACAGGACAAGGTGGGAAGGTGTCAAGCACATTGGGCAGAATCTAAGCAATATGCCCCAAAAGCTGCCA
The DNA here is from genome assembly GCA_034781795.1 of Crypturellus tataupa. NCBI lineage: Eukaryota > Metazoa > Chordata > Aves > Tinamiformes > Tinamidae > Crypturellus > Crypturellus tataupa. The sequence goes on along the minus strand of JAWLRI010000906.1, from coordinate 2,785,490 downwards.
GGAGCAGAGAGCAACAAGTTAGATTAAAATAGAGGAAAATCAGTCTCCCATCCTTCCGTTTAAAAAATGAGAATTCATTCATTCAGCTTAATTCAAAGATTAAATATGATTAAAATTCCTATAAGATGTCTAGCTTTTCTGAAATAAACTGCAGTGGCCATCAAAATATTGATAGTCATTGGTAAATTACTTCTGGTGTTTAATCAATGTTATTTTTTTATCATCCAATTTTTCCTTCTAGTCAGCTTCTAACACTAAACTACATTTCATCAAGGTTGGTAAAATGTTTAGAAAGGAACAGATGTCAGAATATGGGGATTGCCAATAACACTGATGGAAGCCAGTAATTTCTTTCCTGTCCAAAGGCAAAAGAATGAAGAATAATCTAGACTGTATACAATAATACAAGATTTACTACAACATTAATGGCTATAAAAAGTAAAAGTATACAAAAGCTATCTCCATTTTTTCAACCCATCACTAAGGGCAGTGTTTCTCCATTTGAGACAATTTTTACTGCAAAATGAAAGGTCTATGTATTCTTAAACCCTTAAATATCCATAAAATACAGCTGAGGACACAAAATAGCATTAGTTGCTTCCAAATATACTTGTATATTAGTGCATTGTGCAAGTTAATAATTTTGCCAAATCTCAAAAAACATAGATGCAATCTTTCCTTTAAGAAAGCTGCTCAGCTTGTTATTTACAGATTGTAACATTTACATAAGAGTTTGGTTTAACAAGAGATATAAATATAGATAAAACCCTTAGGACTTCATTCTTTAAACTGCCCTCTAAAAATCTGCCCTACAATTTGCACACTGAATTTTGTGCAGACTATTCTTGGAAGCCTTTTGTGAATTAGGGAGAACTGACTCGAAACAGGGGCTGGTTAATCACAATTTTGCAAATTGTACGTAGCAATCATCCTCACATTGTGAAATTCAGATCTATAAAATGCTGATGTTTTAAAGCTGGAAAATAAATAATCTAAGTAGGACTACTTTGCTAAGGAAAAAAAATAAAGGAGTGCAAGACCCCTTGCAAATAAATCCTTAAAATAAAAATAATGAAAATAAAGGATATAACATCCCGACTAACTCAAGTGCCTCTTCCTTCCAGACCCAACTACAAGCCCACCCTGGAAATCCAATCGACTCCCTTGCTGTTGCGCACTGCCCCGTGTCGATGCTCACCTGATTACTGGGCAAACGCCTTCACTCCCCAGAATAACCCGCGGTAGGCTGCTTCTTTTAGAAGGCTTCAGGATATTCACCTACAACCTGGGAAAAATCTCCAGTGGGAGAAAACTTGCCACCTCCACTGTTTCCCATGCCCATCAGTCCACTCGATCTAAGCTGGTCTGACTGCCCATCAGGCCTGTCGCTTAAGCAATATAGAGCACGAACAACACTTTACGATTTGTGTTGAATCAAAACACTTGAAAATAATAGCAGCAACTAAATAATTTGAGGGAAAAGAAGCAGAATTTATCTGGAAAATAGGATGGTCTTAAGGAAGACATTTTTTTGTTCTGTTTTCAAAGTGCAGCTAATATAACTTCATCAGCATTTAGAACAAAGCTGACTCAAGATTCTCCATTTCCAGTCAGGTTTTGCAACTCGCAGCATTTAGAATAAATTTTATTTATTTCCCTTTATCTGTTGCAGAAAGACCTTACCAAACTATCTATTTTAAGCATACAAGCACATGTTGAGATTTATGTAAAATATTTTCACAGTTATATGTAATTATAACACCAGGAACTTTCCTCTGGAATTCAGGAGTAACAGACTCTGCATCGATCGCCCTCCTGCCATTCCAAGCTCCCTCACTATGGACACAAGTTGCAAACAGTGGAAACTCTGTTTTCGTGATGTTGATCTTCCCAAAGGTCAGGTTTCTTACCTCAAACATTCCAACAGTTGCTTAGACTGCAGTTCAGGAATTCTGTGTAACATTGCTTCTAGAAAGCAAATATTTATATTAGTAAATGCTATTAAAGCACTAATGTTACACAGGTATTCTCATCAGTAAACTGCTAAATATGAGAAGCAGAACTTTAAACTAAAGGGAAGGAAACATGTTATATTTATATATTGAGCAAACTTTATCATGCTATTTTACCACTAAATGTTGTATCAAAGGCTGCAAGTCCAACTGTTAACTCTTTTCTTATCCGATTTAACATTTTTATCATTAATTCCAATTTGGGATCTATGCCTTTGATACAGAAAACACGCGGAGGCAGAAGGGTCTACACAGGACAGAACAAATCTGTACTACAACGACTCTGTAAAAGCAGAGGTCAGAAAGAGAAAGCCCCAGCCTATGTCACAAAGGGTGCAATAAGGATAGCATTCCCTTGGAAGAGGGGAGCTTCGTTTCTGGCCTGGCTCGGAAGAAAGCACATTAGGGGTTAGTTTTTTTACTTGCTTAACTAGAGCGGGTATTCCAAGTAACAGCGTCAGCATCACAAGGACCGAGTTCTAGCATTTCTTTCAAAATATTCCTTCAGCAGAGCAGCCTGAATCATCTTGGCCAGCGACTCTATGAAATAGAACTGTCTAATTCATGACAAAATTTGCAGGATGAAAAGAAAGCTCCCCTTTTACATGTGTCCCATGCCTCGGTTTGGAACACGGGATGTTACAGAGGTAGAGTTGGAGCATCTTCCTTCATGTGCTCTGCTCCTAGGCACAAATCACCTTGGAGGCCAAGCCTAGGTCAAGAGCAGCTTCTGTATTATTCATTAACTCAAACCTGGCACACTTGTGGACGCCGCACACGGGAGCTCTCCTGGGACACGGGAACACGAGCCGCTGAAAGCACAGAAAGCAGGAAGGAACCTTCCACGAGCGGGATCTAGATTACCCCACGGTTACAGCAAAACTCCGGGAGATTTTTGCCTGCTATTTTGAAGGCGACAACCTTCTAGTAAGCCCAGATGTGCTAGCTCGGAGCTGCGAACACACACTTCAGCGTACGCAGAGTCTGAACGGGAAATTGCTCCATCGTACACAAAACAATCCTAAATATCACCGGAGCCACTGCACTAATTTGGAAGATGTTGGCAGCACTGAACCTGTTAAGTATAATATATATCAGAAGGAAATTTCACAGGAGCGGGTGCATTTTTTTTTTTAATGTATGATTTCAAATTAATGAAACAGAAGTCAAAAGTAACTTATTTCATCAGCTTGTAAAAGCTGTATTTCTTCAGTAACTAGTCCAGTTTATGTTTTAGTAACCTTCCTGAAGAGTTACAGTGGAGAACTTTGTTCTTCCTACCACTCAGCTTTTGTTCATGATCTGAGGAGACCCTATTTACTATGAGAGTTCTCTACTAAAGGCCGATCGCAGGTTCTCAACAGGGAAATATGCAGATGCCAAACTCTTTGCGGATGCTGCTGCCCACAGCTCGGACCAGCAAACGTCGTGACGCTCCCTGGGAGGTGACAGGACACCCACTTGACTCAGGAAGCTGCAAGGACTCAGATGCTGCCAACTTTAAAAACAAAATACTGAAAACTTTAGAAAACCCACAAAGCAGAATCTGGGTATTTTTAAGCACCCAAGAATTTTCATTTAGACTCATCTCTAATGCAAATTTCTATTACCTATTAGTTTATATTTAGCAGTAAGCTGGTTAATGGTTGCAAGTGCCATTAGGCATTTTCAAATAATAACAGCGTGGCCGTGCTATCCTTACCCGTGCTGAGCACTGCTTTATTGCATGAATCATTAGATGAAGGTCAAGCCAGCAGGAGGGTGGAGAAGCCCACCAGGAGAAGCAACCAGGATGGGCTGATTCTCAGGGCTGCCAGCACAACAACAGGGGTGCGAATGCAACAGCCCCCGACACAGGTTTGCTAGTGGATCCTACAGGGCTGCTGGAGCAGGTCTTCACTCCATCTGCCCCTCTGTCTGCTCCTCCCCAAGTCACCTCTCATACCCCATCTTATATTTATCAACTCGGAGGGAGCTACAGGTCTTGGCACAGACATGTGCAGATTTGCTTTACATCCTGATTTTTTTCCTGCTGTCATCTACTGCAAGATGATGATCCTTTGGGACCACTGTAGGTAGATGCCAAAGAGTGCAAAAGGCTTGAAAATCTGGCTCGCTGTCAACATTCATAAAATATTTCTTTAGCTACAGCCATAAGGGTGTGTGATCCTTCTCGCAAAACTGTAGAATACTTTGAGAAAACCTGCAGGGATTAGGCCATGTTGAGCCATGCTGAGAAACAGAACCGAAGTGAACTTTAATCTGTATGGGTATGAAATAACACCTTCCAGCAAAACCAATAAATATTATTATACATGACCGTCAATTCCAAACTTAAAAAAAAAAAAAAAAAAAAAAAAAACCTTTAATATTTTCAAAAAATATAAAGAGAAGCATAGAAAAACAAACCAAATTTGTTTTCTTCATTTTGCTTCTAATGGTCCAGTATCTCCCATATACCTTTTTTTTTTTTTTTTTAAATTCCATTCATATACTCAAATCTTCTGCCTCGGATGAGCACATGGAACCAGCCACTCAATACCAATTGTGCTAACTTGAGGCATTCTAAACTTGTTTTGGCTAATTTCACCTGCTTACCAATAATTTCCAGGAAATTAAATCAATCACCTTTGTGGATAGAAATGTTCAACTATAAATGTGTGCTGCATGTAAAAATTTGAGCAGACACTCACCATTTACTTAGTTCCTTTGAGGGAAAGGAGATGCACGGTATTTTCGCTCTCTGTCGCTGAGTGTTTTTTGTCAAGTCTTCGCTCTATCACCACTCCGCAGTGACAGACATTAGGTATGACATTTTTTGACACAATGTCAATAGTGACATCAGTAATATTTGACACAAGGCACATTGGGGTTATTTGACACAGACAATTGGATAGCTCAGGGCACTGGAGATCCAGCGCACAAGGAGTTTTACCTTCAAGTCACCAGCGAGTATCCAGCCTAGTGTTTGTAACTGCTACCAACCGAGGGCTCCTCAGAGCCCCACACAGGAGGAGGTTGGGTGTATTGAACAGATGTCCAGAAAACAAAAATCAACACAATGAATTACATTAATCTGTGCCCTGCGATGGAACACCATGGGCTGAATAGCCAGCAACAGAGAGATTCTTTTATTGCTATCTGTAATTCCTTTCAAAAATGGTTGAATCCCAAAGGAGAAACAAGAGGATCAAATGAGTCAGAGAGCACTATAGCTCTAGTCTCCTTCTCAATGAGAGCTCTGTCTCAACAGCCTTCAGTCCCATGGCTTTCATTAACAGTTAAATATGCTTATGGGAAAATACAAATGCGAAATGCTACTTTCAGTGATGTCTTTGCTAAATATTTCACAATTGGCTAATACAGAGGACTCAGCAATACTGAACAGAAACAAAATTAATGACATATATGAAGATTCTGGAATTTCCTAGAATGCCACAGTCATAATTAAACAAAGCACTTCTAGCTGCATCCAATATTGCACTCATTTAGGTGCTGAGTCTTGCAGTATCTGTTAGGCTCGTAGCTGAGAACCCGAAACCCACCTTCAGCCCCAATACCCTTACGCAACACCTGGAAAGCCAGGAAATTTGCACGGAGAGGGATTTAGTACTGGGGACATATGAAGCTACGTGGAGCTGCAAGGATAGTTGTTTGAATAGGGTAGGCAGGTGCCTAGAAAATTTTATATTAATAAGATTTGCAGGAAAGAGTTTGGAATCTAAACTCATCCAAATCTCTGTATTGTGTATGAACCCTTTTTTGGATCCATCATTTTACATTTTATATTTGTGTCACATTTTAAAGTTATACTCACATCCAAACACCATCAGCACATGCAATTTCTCACAAACAGGACTTACCTATTAAGACCTTTTTTTTAAAGTTCAAAGTGCCTTCCTTAGAGATTTTTTTAAATACAAATATAAATGTAAATCAGAGCTAATCCATACACAATATCTGCCCCCTTCTTCCTATGTTGGATTAATTTTGCAACAAAAATCCACTCTAACCTGCTTGTCACTTGAAGTCATCGATACGGTCATCAGTTAGACCTGAAGACAGCGTTCAATCAATACCTTGAACCAATACTTGGGCTACATTCCGATTCCATGGAATACACTTTTTTTAAAGCAGATTACACTAACTCCCAGATTCCTTCATTGCTTTGCAGATTGCAGTTTCCCTAAAAAAAGTCATCCTAGCTGGGACACATATTGACTGTTCTTTCAGAAATTCTCTCATATACATATCGCAGGAAAAAAAGGCACATTTTGTTATTCTTGTATTTAGACCCAGACATGCTGCAATTCCTAAAAACAAATTACAGTAAAAAAAAAAAAAAAAAAAGGAAGCACACTAAACTTTCCCGAGACTTCACAGAATCCCACGTCAAAAGGGATTTCCACTTTTCTTCTCGTTGGAATGGATATACCTCCAATACACAGGTGAAACACCTCGAGTATTCCCAATTTAAGGTCCACAAGGCCACAGCAAGTAGCTCACTGCTGATCCACACTGCTCAAAACTTGCCATCTGCAACGTACATAGATACTGAGTGGGGCTACAGACTCTGTAGGAGCAACTTTATTTGAAAAAATAAAACACAAAAACGTGATGATGGGATATGATCAGTCTCAGTTCTACCAAAAGCTTCAGATCACAAAGTATACTGGCTGTTTTCCTGTCCAAAATTTTGGGGAAGTCCTGCTCTAGACCCATAGGAACTTTCTCACAAAAGGGTAAAATATTGACCCAATTTCAGCACGAGCAGCAATTACATTTCTATTCACATATCATTAGCTAAATAAAAAACACCCGTATCCTTGCTGGACAACCCATTTTTACTCGCGCACCCCTGTGCTGTTTCTGCAGCCCTAATCTAATGTAATCTCTTATTTTCGTTGTGAGTGGAGTCAGAGCCTCCTCTCGGAAAGGCAATAATTGAAGTCACACAACTGCCACACCTCAGCCCTTCATGTTTTCGGCTGTTAGAAACAAGAATAGGGAGCTCAACCTAACAGCAAAATCACATAAACTGTTTGGTGCCGAGTTAACCGAGACTCTGCATTCTCCTAGCCCGGCCATGCCGCGTAGGTCAGAGTGCAGAGCTTGGTAAATCACAGCCCTGCAAAGCCCAGCTTTGTAAAATCCCACGGCAGAAACTTCTACGGATGGGTTGGCATCCAACCCCAGCATGCACTCAGACTGTGCAAAGCTAAATCTTAGCCCAAACTGCATTAATTGGAGCTGTAGCTGACTGTACAAGAGCCCTAGAGCCACACTCCCTTCACCTCTGGTTTGGTTTTCAAAACCCAGACTCAGAGTAGCTGTAACTTGCTTTTCCTGCTTAGTTTTTTTTCTTACTAACATTCTCTTTCTGAGCAACGTCATATGAGGTTTGTGCAAGTGACATGGGCACACAGTAAGTCCACCTACTAAACATGCAGGTGTGGCTGTCCCGGACACGACACACCATAACAGCTTCTTCCAAACTGTTAAAGAACTTTTAATTCATAGGTCACTTACCCAACAGCCTGCAATGGCTCCTCGGGAGCCGTTACGATCTCTCAGGTCGCTGCAGTGTCATAC
>JAWLRI010000906.1:2762886-2775386 GCA_034781795.1 Crypturellus tataupa | reverse complement strand
TCACGGGGCTGCCTTTGCTATTTTGGAGAAATGTTGCAGTTAGGAAGAATTCAATCATAACTTATGCTGTTGGCAACAAATCTTAAAAAAATAATAATAAAAAAAAGGATAATTCTTGCTCTGCCAGGGGGAGGAACAGAGGTACCACTTCCAGGGAGACAGGCTGTACCCTGCAGAAGGTTTGTGCACTACGGTTGTTCATCTCATACAGTAACAAGCGTAAAAAACAAAAGGACAAACTGCCAAACTAGTCAGTACGACAGTAACTGGGATCTACACTGATATTCTTAGCGCTAGTGCCAAGGCTAGAAGGTCAGTTCCTTGCAGTAAGTGTTGGTAAATAAAGAACAGCTCGGATGCACAAGCTTGAGGAATCCCGCAAATTTCAACACAGTTAAATTTTATAAACTCCAAATAGACATGTACACAGATTAAATTCAAAAATATTTTTAAAAATGCCTGAGCGCTTATTTTCTCGTAGTTTTCTGGAGCTTTTCTATCACAAGTCTTTACACAAACACATCATATTTACATTAGCACTGCCAAGTGTCAACGTTGACTTAAATACTTTTTTATTTTTTTCATTTTCCTGGAAGGTATAGCTTCCAGTTTAAAAAAGAAAAGCAGCCTCGTGTTTTAAATAAAGACGCAACATTTCACATGGGGTTGCTAAATTCTCAATAGTGTGTTGAAATAGGGCTAGGAGAGTGCAAAGCAGTGTTGTAGAACTGTACGACTCCTCTGTAAACAGGAGCCAAAACGCATCAGCCTCAGACTATGGGAAAAGGCTTGCTAAAAGCAGCAAGGTGTTGGGAAGACTGTGCCCTGCAATGCCAACTTACTGCAATAAACCTACTCAGCACCTGGACTGTGGGGCGCCCCGGGTCTCTTATCCCGAATGCAGGGAAAAGCACCGGGATCTCTGTGCCACCTCCCGCTACTGGAAGAAGAGTCTGGAGGGGACTACGAACCCTACAAATAATAATGCAACAAGTAGGGGCAGAGATGTTGAATCTCAGGAAGGAGTGAAATGAAAGAGCCGTAGCTGCTGAACTCGTCGTCGGAGGTAGACTATTAAAAATGAAACTTTCAGCAGATAATTGGGTTCCAACCCAAAACAGGACAACATTGAAATTCCAATATGAAAATGTTTACTTAGCAAAAGTGAAAACATTTCTATCTATTCTACCTATTCTATCAATTATGTTTTAGTAAGCTGCATTACAATATAGTGTAACAATCTAAAACCATCAAATGTAAACTAGACAATTCCAGTCCGTCTCAGCATTCACACTTTCCCCAGCAAATTTTAGAAGTAGAAACGATATATTCTAGAAATCATATCCAACAAATCAAAAGCTTTCAACATGCAACAAACTCTTAATTACTCCTTTTTTCTAAGTATGTGGGTGATAATTTGTCCCCATTAAAAGAAAAAAAATACTTTAAACTATTTGAGTAATGAAAATCAACCACGTAAATGGCTGAACGTTTACACTGAAGTGAAAACGGAGCAGCTCGGAGCAAGCCTGGTCCATCCGATGACTCCAGCAGCAGACGAGCTCCCTGAAAGGACGTGTGGGCATCAGGCCGCGGGCTGGAGCCGCCTGGGCACGTCCCCCGACTCGTCCTTACGTTAGTGGCTTCCAAATCCTCATGTGCAAATCGTGCTCTCCCTGCCTCGCTAGCACGTTGCCCTCCCCTTCTGTTTGCACCCTTTACAGAAAACTTCAGCTTTCCTGAAAACCGGAAAGTCGTTTCCTTTTATTCCTCTTATCTTTTTTTTTTTTTTAATACACAAAAATTGTCTTAAAAAAAAAGAAAAAGGTTCATCTAGCTGGGCTTACAGGCCCAATTTGCAATCATAACAGATTTCAAAAAAAAAAATCATTAGGTCTGAAACAAGCTTACATTTCTCACTGGCATTTTTTTCTTCTCAAGTTTCTTCATTATGAATATCAGATACATAAGGAAAAAAAAGAAAACAAACAGCAGACCTTACTGATTTTTCACAAACTTACACAATGGACACAGTAAAAAATAAAAAAAAAAAAAATCCATTCAGTGAAAAAAATAGAGCGATAAAAAGTAAGTATTTGTTCTTCTTGTTTTGTTACCATAGTTTTCAAAATATTTCTATTATTGCAATAAATACCAAAAATATTCCCCTTATAGAGACTGTTGAACTTTTTGTTTTAAGGTCGTGTTTGTGTATTAATATTTAAGCCAATACAAGACTGGGAGCAATATAACAGTGGGAGAAAATGTGCATAGTTTTTTCGTATTTCAAAGCCAGAGTATTGTAGACTTCCTATTTCCATTATTAGTAGTGTAAAAATTAGTACACACCAAGAAACATTCTCACTCCTACTTTCATATTGCTTCAGATCTTAACCTGACATTAATGAGCAAATACACCCTAGGACGATGATCACACTGCAGGATAAAATGGCTCATATACTGCGCTGATAAGTTAAGATGAAAGAAATCCAGAACAAAGACACAACAGTATTGTGGAGATATGTTTAGATCCCAAGTACTTGTATCAGTCAAAGAGAGAAACACCAAAAAACAACTGGTAAATAAAAACATGCACTTTTCCTTCTTGTCTGTATAATAAATATACCGTGTATATTACTGCATTGCTCCCTTACTATGCCTAGCTACCATGGGTGCATCAGATCCGTATTTTCCATCGTTCTGGGGTGCGTTTCTGGCTCCCATTAACGTCATCCCTCAAGCAAGAAGACTGGATTTAACTCATGGGAGGCAAAGAAGATACCAGAGGAAGCCAGGGCTGAGCCTGGCGAGGTGAGGCTGCGGTGGAGGCATCGCTGAGCAACATCCCTGCAACAATTCTGCCTGCTTCTGGGAACAGAGCATTGCGACGGGCCGTCGCTGCGCTGCACAAGCGGGAAACGTGGTTGCAAACCTGAAAGGATTACCCGACCAGGGCATCCCTCCTACAGCCACTCTCATCCCAGCTATGGAAACCATGGAAATTTCTCCAATTATACCCTACAAGGATCCTTTTTTCTTCACAATATTTAGGCACAACAATTTTTCCTTGCATTTCCATTTCCACTAGAAGGTTTTTGATCTCATGCTGACCTATTGGCTTATTTACCTAAGACATCAAGACACTTGATCCCATGGTAACATGGTATTGCTTGCTCCAAGTGAAACCTGTCATTAGACATCCTAAAAAATGAATATTATTGCCCCCAAAAGATGGAAAGATGACCCATAGGTATGACAAAGGGACAAGAGAAGAACATAAAGAAAGCGGTAATAGGATTGGTAACATTTTTGCCCATGAGTACGTCACATACAATGTCAAACCATCTTGATCAAGAACTACTATTCATAAATACTGCTTCCACAAGCACTTTCAGCACTCTCACCAGTCAAGATTAATAAAAAGTATTTTTAAGATTTTTCTTTAATAGCATCAGCAGATGTAAATACTACAGACATTTACAAGTGCTACATAACAGCCTGTTCAGGTACTGTATGTAAAAGTACGTTCACAGAGAAATAAAAAAACAAACAAACAAAATGGATATCTTTTGTGTTAATGGCTAGAAAAAATAATTTATCCAAAAGAGTGAATAATGTTGACACACACAAATCCAATTAATTCTTGTTCTCTCCTCCCGTTAATCCAAGTTTACCAAATCTAACAGTCTATTGACGCTACTTTGTAATTTTGCAGCTTTTCCTGCTGATACTGAGCAAGGGACTAAAGCAGTTATTCTTGGTGGTTTGTTTAAAAACAAACCAGAGAATGATTGGAAGTTACTTGTTCACATTTTCTTCCACTAAACATCGGTCCATTTAAATATTCTAACATGGTCAAACTCGGGATCCATTAGCCCAAGCAGACCACTGGTTTAACACCGCTGTGTTCCTCCCAATACAGTCTGACCCAGGCCCTCTGCCTAAAATATTCTTTGCCTGACAAACTTTCCACAGAATTGAGCTGCATGCTTTTTTGCAGAAAAGAAAGGCAAGCTAAAACAAAATTATTAAAACGAAAAGTCTTCCTACTTTTTGATAAATTCCAAAGTTATCTTTCAATTTAACTGTTCACACAGTACAAGAATTCATCCTAATTAACTTAGTACTGGTGGTACCTGCTTTCACAAGATGTACATCTCTCTCCCATTCTAAATCCAGATCTGGCTCAAATACACAAAAGGTCAAGCCCAAAATTCTGAGGCCAAGTTATTATTTTCTACGTGAATTGCAGAGTATTTCTAGTTGGAATATTTCCACCTAAAAAAAAATATTTTTATTGGTCATTTTTTAAAAAGCTTATAACTCTTGCCCTGCCCTTAATTGTTTTATATTAAATATTCACTAGAAATACATGGGAAATTTGCACATAGGTCATACTATGTATTCTCCTTGTTCTTGTTCTGGAGAAACGAAGAATAGTACTTAATCATATCAGTGATTTTTGTCAAATGACAAACTACCCCTTGCCTTGGTCACACTCACAGGGAAAGCCCTGGGGATGAAGTGCTCAGAGCAATCCTGGCTGAAGCTGCTCTCCTTTCCTCCAATACTAGCAACAGGTAAAGCAGAAACTTCCAGGAATTCTCAAATGCATCTCACCGGGATCCGCTCCTACTCCTCTCCTACACAGGCAATCAGAAAGGAAACCAAGGGAAACCTCTAGCAAGCAGCCCACACGACCACAGACAAACTCCAGGTTACCCTCGAGAAACAGAGTGCAGAGGTCAGCTGCAAGTTTGTGTTTCTAGAGAGTAGAAAATATCCAACATCCTGCGTGCAGAACAACTCGCCCTCTAGTCCCTTACCCACATCGCCATGTAACTACATAATAAATATTATCCCGCTCACATGCTTTTGCTTGTTTAGTATACATTCTATTTGACGTAATCTGGCAGCAAAAGTTTTAGTTAGTCATCTTAAAATACTAATGGTTGTCCATCAAAATAGAAAGTGCATAATAAAAGCAGGTCCTAAAACTAACAACCCTGTATTCCTACAGCCTTTGCATAGTGCTAAGCACTGCTAAAAATTAGATTAATTATGTTTCTGCAGTGCACAAAGCAATCAGAGTGCAGACAGGTAGACAAGCATCTATCCAGAAATGACCAAAGGTAAATAATAGTTATAACTGTGAAACTTCAGTGCGAACTTCACTACTCGGGACATTTAAATCTATTCTGAACAAACTATGAGCAACAATGCTGGAGGAAACCATCCTGTAATATTTCAAGAATATGGATTAGATGTAAAACAGATCTTTGGCTGCTCCCATTTTTATTATTGCAATCTAACACCCTTATTCGGGTGGCAGAGTTTTATGTAAACTTAAAAACTTTCAAAGTTACAATTACACTCACAAAAAACCGTTGGCTGTGTCTCTATTATTTACACATAAGGATGTCAGATCCGTTTCCCAAATATGCAAAAGACAAAAGCAATTTTTGCACCTAATTTGGCAATGCAACAACTGTAAGTGTACACATTAATCTGGTGAGAGCAGGCAGAAGTACCTAACTGTGGTTTTGTGACCGCACAACGCATTGCATAATGGTGACAACTGGGCTTGCAACGTAGGTGTGCAGCAACTTGGACTGCGGGCTGTCAACAACATACTAGTGTCTGCTTGGACTAAGCCATCCAGGCACAGCAATTAGTTTAGTCTTGGTTTTTCGTATTATTATAGTGAAAAACAGTGTCTTACACTGATTTTTATACACAAATCTTTATGACTTCAACTGCTTCTAAGGATGCAGAAGGGTAGCAGAATATGGTCATTCACCATTAAGGCCCTAAAGCCTTTGTAATTACTGAGTATACAGAATATTTATTATAGAGACTATGCCAAGCCTCTTTTGTGAACTGCCCTGGGCTGTTCTTTGAGCCACATCAAGCAAGAAGTTTAAATGAAAATGCTCCCAAGTTTCTGAAATGGTTTAATAAAACATATACTGACTGTAATATTCAGTTTATAGTAGAAAACTATTGCCCCTTGGTTTGAAAAATGACCTCTAGTTGGCAATTTTATTCTCAGCTTCATAGATTATAGTCCGCCGTTGGTCATTTTCTCAATCCACAGGGCAATACTTTTCCATAACAAGCTCAAACTGCAATCAGTATTTGTAGAGTGTTACACAAGTTGAGGATAATGTCTCAACACATTCTTTTATACGACTAAACAAAAGAAATAACAACCTGGTGACACAGACATATGGAGAAAAGCAACGCTTCTAACACAGAGATAGCAGAAAAGTGTATTTCCATGCACTGAGGAAATGTCGTTTACTGCTTTTAATACACAGTTATCTCTAATTTTATTTCTTCATTAAGTGTTTGGTTTTATATTATGTCTATTCTTATTTCTCAAACACTAGATCCTATTAGTATGAGATTGTGAAATTGCACTGATAGATAGGCTAACACTGTAGAATCACATTAAAATGAATTCACGTGCATGTCTTAAAGATCCATTGCTCTTGGGCACACAAAACATATATTCCCAAACTTACAGGTCTGACAGGAGAAAATTCTGACATAGTTCAGTAGGCAAGTAATGCTTTCAGCACCCAGCTATATTACACGAATATGAGATTAAATGCTGCATTTCAGAAAAATAGTCTTCCTATTATATAATCCAATAGGAATTTTGTGTTGAGGACAGAACAGAAAGAGATCTAGAGTCTCCTCTAAGATGTGCCAGCGACAGATCTGCCATTGACACATCTTAAGAAAATCCCCCCAATTTCCTACATCACAATTAATCTGATCTATAGGGCTAATACAACTTACCCAGCTATCAGGAGAGTGGTGAGGTTTTAATTCGCTAATCAACACATGATGGAAGCTCTTGCAGCTCTTTTACTGTAAATGCAAAATATTTATTATTACAAGAGTGATGTCAATGCTCCTCCAAAACGAGAGCTCTGTTTTAACGCAGCTACACGTGACCCATCCACACCCATAGCCAAAGGAATGACTTTCCAGGCTGAGGCCAGTGGCGTCCAGCAGGAGCAGATACGGAGCCATCCCTCCTCTCGAGATTTAGTTTCCTGTCATTTAAATTACTGCACCATAGCTGCTAGGGATCTACGATGGGGCAGAAGGGAAAAATCTTGGCTGAAAGGTACAATAAAACACCTGTAAGTTAAAGTTTTATTGTAGGTCTGCATGAAACTGCAGAAACTAAGCGTATCCCTAATGCTGCATTTTGTGATATGAAAGAGGGAGAGAGTTGAGCCTTTTTCTGCAATTTCTGCTTCTGTTTCTATACTGCTGCTCAACCACAGACTCACCTGCATTCTCTAGCTGCAATCTAAGTGGTCTGGATCCATTTAGACATGTGGAAAATGCACCCCTAAGCTGTAAAACGTTTGAGCTGAAGAATGTATTTAAATCAGATTGCCAGGAGTGATGGCTCTTTTCCTTACAATTCTTCAAGGAATTTGCATGTTTAACTCATTAATACTGTTTGGTGCACTAGATTTTACATTTTTATGATTTTAGAAGACAGGTTTTCTGATAGAAAAAAAAAGAACGATTTCTTTTTTTTTTCTTTTTAGATTTTTCATTTAAGGTAGTAAGTACAGCATCTATGTGCCATAGCATAATAGATTAATTAAGGAATATTATATTTATCTTAAGTCGTGAGTTGTACATCTTCATAATTCATTCACAAAAATTAATATATTATACCACGCTCCATAAAGATATATCTTCCATTTTTACCTTACCTGTTGAGAATAAATTGTTCTAAATTGGATTAGCCTGATATCCAGCGAGAAATGTAAAAATGATGTTGTTATTTTAAGAATTTACATTGCTGTGTGTAAAAAGAACATAATATTCTCACTGTGCTTTTGAACTGTCATACTACTCCCACAGTTAGGAGATCATAATTGCTACTGCCACACCTAAACATCAAGTGTGATGCATATGGTATCTTTCCCCGTACGCTGTTCATTTGGTACCTTAGTCACAAAGCCACATACAGCACATTTTTAGGATTATTCTTCCACTACTCACTGCTTTTGTATGCAAGTAATACACAACTATGCACACAAGGGTTCATAAAACACTCAGATTTTTTAAATCAATAGATGAAAAGTCCCTAAATCATAATGTATAAATGCTTCATATTTAAATGAGCTGTTGGCATTTGATGCCTACAGTATACGTCCAGGATACGTCCAGTTGTTTCTGCTGTTCTTAAGATGCAATGCCTCGCTAAAAGTAAAATATCTGTACATTATCTATACAGTAATCCTCTTCCTGAATAGAAGACAGAATGTCAGAATTTCTAATCCTACACAGATACAGTAATTCACATCTTTATTGTAAAGACAGAGTAACACAATATGTTTGATAAATCATGTATGTGTCTGTGTACAAAGCAAAGGGTTTATCTCTCTTCCTACAAGATGCATCCTATTAGAACACATCGAGATTGTATGTTGGCACTGAAACAATATTCAGAAGTTCTGTAATAGAGACATCTAAGTTTAAAAAATGAAGTAGCCCACAGGTCAAACAAGTTCCTGATGAGAAGTGCTTAACCAGAAATATTATTTCAGTGACTGCAAGTTTTCATCCATACATCAAATCCTAGAGAGTCTACTGATTAAATAAAGCTGATCTTTCCTTATTTCAAAGCAAAAGAGAATTAAATCTTCCCAACTGCTCTACCTTGGTTTGTAACTATGGAATTATACAAACTGTCCATGTGTCTTACTTATAATTCAACTTTCTTAAGGGAAGTATAGCCTATAGTGACTGATCACAGGTTTCTTCTATCTTCCTGTAAATCTTCTGCATCTGGTCATAAACAATGGGACTTGACAGTTCCATGTGGCAGGTGTTACAGTGCAGGATACGTTAAAATTGATAACTTCGTGAATTTTGGATGAGGCAACTTTAAGTATATGTAAATAGAAAAAATTCATGGCGATTATGCGGGCATGTCATTCCTTTCTCATACCCCTTGTTCACCACATAATTAACAGTATCGTGTCTTCATTTTGCTTGCAAACCTATATAAAGCTCCCAAGGCCGAGCTCTAGCGACCTGGAGAACGAAGGCCTCTTTGAGCCAGTGTCCACATCCTCATGCTGTGCCGCCCTGCACTGCTGAGCGGGGACCGGGGTTTGAAGATGCCATCAAATATTAACGTGGCATGAGATCATACAGCAAACTGCTAACAGTGTCTTTGAAGAGCACCAACAGATGGATAAGAAAGAATTTCGGGGGTTTCTTCCCCTTACTGCCTCTTCCATGCAGGGATGTCCACACATTTAGGTCCAAGCTTAATAATGTGCTTGGAGCATCCTGCTTTCAGGACAGCCTTCAACTCAGCTCCCCTGTATCTGCACGGTGCTGCTCTATGCTGTGCAGATGAACCAACTGCTACTATTGCATATACCCATCCTTTAGTAAATGGAATAAAGTATTTGATTTTTTTTAAGAGCAAGGGATTTTTTAATGTACTTCAAGTCTTCTTTAAATTAACATCACAGAATAGTATATAAATGCATAATTAGTAACAAATTCATTAACAACAACAATTAATATCTGCCAGTTATTGCAGTGCAATGAAGTTACAGAAATGCACAATGATGAGTACACATAGACACCTGTACCAGTTTAATAAGCCTGCAGCCTGGGCATATCCTTCATCCCTTTAGTCCTTCACTGAAAACTCTAGTCCAGTGTCAGTAAAGCCAAGGGAAGCCAAGAACCCTACTTCTTCTAAGTAGCAGTAATTTCTGCCCTTAGTGCCATTCAGAAGAGGATCAATCAAGTCACAGAGGTAAGAAAACCGTTCGCTTAAGATGTGGCTGTCACGAGTGCAGATGAGTTTATAACACCCGCCACACATCAAAAAGAAGTACAGAAGAAATGTAAAAAACCACAGACACTCTTGCAGAACGTATCAGTGCAGTTCTCTAAACCAAAAAAGCAGAGGTCGGAAGATCAGGAACTCACAGTTAGGATTTTCCTATTAGTTAAACAACATGAGGATTCTCCTGAAGTCTGACTGATATATGATCTTTTCTTTCTTTACAGGCACAACAGCTGTCCACTGAACTAGAAGAAACAGCCCTGAAGACAGTGTTGTGTCTGATATGACTTTGAAAAGGAAAATTATCCCACTGATAAATGCTTTTCATGGAATTTCTAAGGAAAAAAAATAACATTAAAAATTGACATCCATGAAAGAATTTTTCCTTTTCTTTGAGGAAGCAATCACTATTATCATATCTTTTGGGGAACTGTTTGATATGAGAAAGAAAAGCTATGCATTCAAAACTGGTTTTGGAAAGAGCCTAACTGAACAGAGGCAAGAGGTGTGTTTAAGACGAGGACAACAACAAAGAGAGGAAGAAGCAGAGAACCTGCTCAAGGCTGTCAAGACATGACGACCTGGGATGTACCACAGCTTCTTTCATTCATCTTCTTTGGAAGGAAATGCTCTCAAAAAGCTGAAATGTTCATTTAAAGACAGGTAAAGAGAAAAAAAAAATCTTTGCCATAGTGACAACCAACAGACATAGCTTGATTTTCTTCCAAGAGAAAACGGAAGAAATAGCCACCACCGCAAACCTTCTTGTCAAAAGGAAAGTGCTTGGTACAATTTAGTGTCAATTTATATAATCCATATAATTCCATTAGAATTTATAAGTGGAGGATTTCCACCATGGTGATAATCCAGTGAGATTACATCCAGATTAAAAATGGTACAAACTTGAGCCTTTCTGGAGCTTGCTCTAAGGCTCTGTTTTAGCAGTGTAGTGAGTGAGAGACTAAGAAACTTGTCTTAGATAATGAAAAGCCAAAGCATACAAGCAATTTTTTTAATGTCTTTCTGATTTTAAACTATATCTCATGATGGCACTTTGATGCTCTCACAACTCTCTGATCGTTGCTATCACAGCAAAAATATGAGAAATTACAAGTGTGTATTCTTGTTGCAGATGCAGTGTAACATCAACAGCAGCAAACACCAGACCAGCAGGTCTCTCCAAAGTCTCCTTGAATCTGCCATTCCATTATGTTCTATGAACTGGGGCAAGACAGGATTCCTACATATCTAAAATGAGGGCACAAGTGCTGGTTTAGAAATGTCTAGCAGAAGAACACAACGACCTCCTGCCCATCCTTGAATCCTTAACCTTGAGCTCTTCACTTACCCTGTCCAAAACGTTTCTTCTCTCAATACAACACATCTCTCCTCGACGCCGCTCTTCCCAACTTCACTTTGCGTCAACCAAGAACCTTTCTTCTACCTTCCTGTCCCAAAGCCTTCCTGAACTTCCTTATGAACACGCTTTCTCCAGAAGGTAAGATCTCTGACGTCAAGGAACCTAGACACATTCGACACGTTCTCCTACATATCTGCACAGCCTGAGATAACATTTCTCCCTCTTCTTGCCTATCTCCGTTGGCCTCCGTCCCCCTGCCTCGCGCTCCCTCCTTCATCCCTGCATCCTGCCATAAACTCTATGCTCCAGAGCAGTGCCCCTAGCAGCTGCTGACATCTGCCTCCTCCTCCTCACATCATCACGTGCCAGCCCCTGCTCTTACACAGATTTTAGATACACGGACTGAGGCTACAGATCACTGAAATCTTGCCTGATAGGATTGTGACAGTGAAAAAACAGGATATAAGAACATAAAAGCACCCCCCGTGTACTGCCTGAGCAGGAAACCAACTAGATCTGACAGATGCTCTCCTCCCTGGTCCACGAGCAGGGCGGAGTGAGCGCTTATGGGGAACAGCAGCTCTGAAAACAACATTTGTTGGATGGTCCACCATCAGCCACTAAATAAAACGTACATGTATGTGTGTATGTATTTGTACTTCAACATTGTTCCTTTTTCTCCCCCACTTTCAGTTTGCAGTGACAATCAGCAATTATTTTACAGAGAAAGACTCTGTAACAAGCTTACAGGATGCCTTTAGTAATAAGATAATTATTCGTTACTCTATAAAGAATTGTAATTTTTAATTTACAAAGAAATCAAATAAAAACAGCTTTCATCTTTCCTAATATGTGAAGGAAACATTCTCTGCCTACAACTCAAATTATCATTCTCTCCTTTGTGCAAAATGAATTGACCCAGAAAACTAAAAGGGTAAGAACCCATATTCGCTGGGCTTATTCAGCAGCCAAAAGTTCATGAAAAACACTGTTGTGTATCACATAGCAACCACTTGATGCCCATTGTTAAAATACAGTAGTTATTCAAAAAGTAAAATCTTGCATTCTCAAATAAGAAGCCAGGCTACAATGTGTGTTTACTGTTTGGGGGAAAGAGCCATCTTGACATTTTTTCTTTTTCCATAGCCTTGGCATATTTGATCAGCAATGCAACGTGCACTTAGCCACAAAGAGAGAGAGAGAGAGAGGAAAAAAAAGGGAAGGGAAGGGAAGGGAAGGGAAGGGAAGGGAAGGGACGGGAAGGGAAGGGAAGGGAAGGGAAGGGAA
>JAWLRI010000906.1:2753346-2762786 GCA_034781795.1 Crypturellus tataupa | reverse complement strand
AGGGAAGGGAAGGGAAGGGAAGGGAAGGGAAGGGAAGGGAAGTTTGTGTGTGAGGCGAGAGGAAGAGAAGCTTATCATTTTCTAAGGATTGAGGTTACACATTTTTACCCATTTTACCTCCCAGTTACCAAAGCTAACTACTGTCAGGAAGTCCTTTATACATTTACGGATGACAGCTTGAGTACTGTGCACTTCTTCTCAGTGCTGTCACTAGTCACTACTATTTCTTTACAGAAATAGTAACTTTACAGACATTTTTTACTCCCGATATTTGTGGTGAAATACAGTAAAAAAAAAAAAAAAAAAAAAGGATAAATATAATTTAAAGAGGAAAGAAATTCAGCTGTAGAGATAGAAAGGAATGTTAAAAACTGGAGCATGTTTTCTCTAAGATATGTGAAAAGCAGTGGCAGGTAACTTGAGCTTTACTGTTCTTTCCCAATCTCCAGGAAGCTTAAAAAAAGAAAAAAAAAAAAAGAGACAGCGCTCAGTTACAGTCAGACCTGCACTGGACTGCTGTCCACTTACACTGCAAAGGTAAAGCCAAAGACATTCTGAACAACTGCTAGAGCAAAGGCAGGAATAATGAAGAAATAAACCCCACTGCAGGTGCTGTTACGTGCTGCTGCAGAAGCAGGACTGCATCCAGGTAACAGCCCTTTTAATATCGGGCAGGAAGGCCAGACTCACTTGGCAGAACTGTGTACAGACAAGTGGGCAACACGTTATCTGAACTATCTACTAGCTGTTACACGCTCGGTCAGTTTATCTTGCTTATCTGAAAGACAGTTTAAACTCCTCTGCAGTAGTCAAAACAAAATACTTGCTCAAAGTAGATAGATTAAAAAAGAGAGAAGAGGAGCAAGAGCGAAGGGGAGAGAAAGCGAGAGGGAGAGTGATCACCTCCTTCCCAGGGGACCTTTCTTTGCGCTTAGCTGAATTCCGGTAGAACGTGTGTGCTTCTCCAAAAGTCAGGAAGTAAAGCTGAATGATAAGCAAATAACTCCAAACGAACCCATGGAGATGCTAAGGACCCGGAAAATGTGAGAACGAATTGGATATCTAGGAGCAAAGAAGGTGGTTTTAGTGAGTCTAAAGGGATGTCCTTGGCTCGGCTGTTTCTAAGGTAGGGGAACAAAGATGGTCTGAAGTTGCAACCTACTGACTGCGAGAGTTTCTGCTCCCCCTTAATGAAACAGGTTTATTGCAGATGGGAGAAAAATGGAAAAAAAAAAAAAAAACAGTATGTAAACATTAAAACAGAAGTATCTATACTTCAACAGACACACACACGTGTGTATACTAGATATACTTTATACTTGCATCAGTCCAAAGGCTGATTAGCACATATGGATAGACAGGGACTGTCCATGCAGAGGGAAAGCTTGGTTTGGTCATCGGTCAGTGACCTGTCCATGACAAGATGTGGTAACTACACATGCCTGCTAAGTAGCTGTCACTGCAATCAGACAGTCACGCGTAATTTATCACCCAGATCCTGGCATAGATGATGACATAAGGAGCAAGCTTTTATGCCCGGGACACAACTGAAACGTGAAATCTTTCTGCTAAAAAATAAGAAGACTCTTCAAGAATAACCTGAACTTTCTGCATAACTCTGAAAACATACAGGCTTCTGTAAGAAACAGACTCCCAACAGCAGTTTATGGGAGTTTATCATCAGTTGAACACAACTGTAACACCTACACTCCACCTATAGAAATCACAAGGCATAAACGTCTCTAAGGATCAGTAAGGGCAAAGCCGAAAATTCATATCAAACACTACGTGAGGTCTGCCAAAGCCAAGACAAAGTGCATTTTTTTTTAAATGGGAACAAATTGGGACTTCTATAGCCATTCACTCATTTTACCTGCTTTTATCTAAGGAACTCCAAGAGCACTCCAAGTGTTAATTAAATTACAAAGTATTTTTGAGACAGGTAAATGGTATTATGCCCACTGGTGAATAGAGAAAATATTTATGTTTCATTACTAAAGTCGCAGAGTAATTCGGTGGCTAGTAATATAACCCAAGGATTACCAGTCACCACTTTTACTCATTGACCTGGTAGCCTCAGAGGAGATTAAAATTAGCCTTGAAAGACAAAAATACTTTAGTTCTGTGTTTTGCTATCTTTCAAGAATTAGGGCAACTTTTTACTATTATTTTTACGCCTCTGCTTACTTGGACGCCTTTTTTGAGAGTCACACAAAAGAAACCACTTCTTATTCTACCCAAATCTGTTAAAGATTACAGTACAGCAATATGCATAGGAAGCTAAAAGAGGGCAGGGAATTGTAATGCTGTCATTTAACAGCACATACAGTTGCATCAGGACCCTCTTCTCCCTCTTTTAACCAGGTGTACTCCTTGGGCTAACAAAGATGATGTAAGTTCCTATGTGATAAATCCCCACTCCACCAAAACAAGGATGGAAAGATGCGCAGATTTGATAATTTGGCAGATTCATGCAATTTTAACGTTACTTTACTTAAAGCAGACAAAACCACCTTCACGAACTCTGATAAACACCCACTGAAAGGAACAACATGATCAACAACGAATGAGGCTCT
This sequence comes from Crypturellus tataupa, assembly GCA_034781795.1. NCBI lineage: Eukaryota > Metazoa > Chordata > Aves > Tinamiformes > Tinamidae > Crypturellus > Crypturellus tataupa. Next base: position 2,760,210 of record JAWLRI010000906.1, on the reverse strand, counting down.
CAAGATGTTTTAGGTCATGGAAAATTCTACTACGGCTATTTAGAGCTGTAAAGACACCTCTTAACGGGAAATTTTCAGGAAATATTTCATTGTCAATTCTACTTTTAGACAAAAATATAAAAAATATTTAATATTAGCTTATGTCCTGGCTTGGTTCTCTGAGCAGTACAGCTGCAGGATGCACAAGGAGCAGCGCAACACAATTTAATGCAACCTACACACCATCCAGCAACTCGCAGCGCAACCTGAGGCATCCCTAACTCAAGCCCAGTACAACTCTGTTGGAGCTTTTAGAGAATTTATCTCCCTTAGGAAACTGATTTTGCAGTGTTTTTAAGAAAGGATTCTGATTAATAACTATATAGTTCTTAGTAAAATAGGGAAGCAGCTTTTTGAATTTGCTTTAGACCTTCTGGGTACAGTGCTTCCTTTTCCCCCTTCATTTCTTATTATGTCATGAAGAATCAACTACACAGGAGCCGTGAGAATGCCTCTGTTTTAAATGACCAAGGCTCAAGGTTGTCTTTATTGTGACCAAGAAAATAAACTGCTATATATATTTCTGGTAGAATTATTGTTATATGGCATGACAATCACCATCTTTCCTCTTTTCCTAAAAATATGTCTACACAGTTTATAAACTGCATTCAAAATATTTTTCTTCGTTTACATTGATTGCATATTTCAAATCATGTTACAGATGTATTGCTTAGGCTAAATCAAGTAAGGAACCCAAATAAATGCATGCACACGCTTTTCTCGTTCTTAGACATGTCCGATATTTACAACATTCAAGTATTTTTATCATCCATTATTTATTGCAATCTAATGAAGCAGTATGTATTTAAGGGAACATGCCAAAGAAGAGTTAAAACGTGAACATGTCATTTCATTGAGATTTTACTGAGACCCTGTTAAGTGTGTGTCTCCCCAACTGCAATAATGGTATCTTTGGGTGATGGAAATTTGAGATGCTTTGCGAAGCTTGAGTGTTATCCAAACTCTTAAACCGTGCTGAGTGGGAGCAGCATTAAACGGATGAACCCAATATCCAACACTGGGGAGAGGGTCTTGACAAAAGACCCTTGGTGGGGGAGTCCCTGCTCAGAGGAAGGAGAACAGCAAACGCTCACACCGCGTCCACAAGCGGCTGGCAAGACGCGCAGGCAGTTCTACACAACCACATCCAACACCTTCCCCAGCACCACTACCCTCCGTGTCCTCTGCACAGCTCCTTGCTTCTGGGATGAACTGGTACCATCTGACAACGGAGCTCGCGGCCAAGCGTGTACTTAAGATCTAAACCTTAAATACACTTATGGTCCTTAAGAAAGAATTTTATCCCGATGTACATGCACACCTTGGATTTAAAAAACGCAGTAGAGCAGTGCACAATTCCAACTTCCAGCTCACAGTCAGGCACAATTCTGCCTATTGCTGCTGGTAAAGCGGTAAGGAAACCCCGGACAGAGCGCACCTCAGTAAAGGCACCGTAACAGAATGAGGACCTGAAAGCAGAGCAGTGTAGAGCTTGTCTCCTGGTCTATGCGGCAGTACCTGGGCCAGAACGCAGAAAAACATATTTTAGTCCAAATGCCTTTCCTCACATACCACAGTCTAAATATATCCCCTATGATAAATAGAGGGGAATAATCAGGAGGTAGCGAATGCTTAAAACACATCCTTAACAATTCAAAACAATGTAATGCATATCTCTCTTTACATGTCAAACAATTTGCCTAACAAATCATAATAATGCAGAATGATATAAAATTTACCCATCAAGCCCAAATACGTGCACAAAGATTACCATGGCAAAGAACTGTGAATTTCATTAAATATGTTAAAGGCAAAAAAAAAAAAAAAATCAGCTTTGAAAAATAGTAATCCTGTCTTTCAACAAAAATATTATAGGAAGCTATGAATTTGGTAGATCTGAATAGGATGTTGGTACATGTTTTACTAAGGTAATATAATGGCACACTATTATTAGATCACATTAATCATTACTGTGCCAAAGGCACTGACAGCACCACTGAAAAGGATTGAAAGGGCTGGTAATGGATATAAATTACCCATTGTGTGATAAAAGGATTTTTACTAAGAAGGTAAGAATAAAACAGCAAATTTCTAATATAACTGTTGTGTAAAAACCAAAATAAAAGTAATCCAGTAGTAATATCCACAAAATCAGAAAGTAAGCACTTTTAAAACAAGATAAAGTCACAATAAAAATTGTATACAATATGAAATTAATTTTGTGGTGCATAATACTGCTATCAATTTAAGGCGTTTACATGATGACCTGTAAGGGGAATGGTCAAGAGAAAGGCAGCTAGAATCAAGCATGAGTTGATACATGTGTACTTTAGGGAGGTGGTTTGGGAAGGTTTTGTTTGCTTGCTTGTTTTTTTTTTTTTTTTAAACCTATGGGAGTAAAAATACTCCCCTGAAAGTCAAGGCATTTGGAGAGTTTTCTGCTTTCTGCATGAAGAGCACAACAAACAGCACATCTCTCGGACGGTTTTATTTGGGTTACAAATTCTATTACAAAATGAACCACGTCTTTGCTGAGCTATTTAACCATTTGATTGAAACCATTTGTACTACTGATTGTCCACTTCTGTGCTCCTGCTTTATTCCGGCAAGTATTTCCTGATATTAGTAGGGACCAGTGAAGAACACTGGTCAAACTGTATCTTTATACACAGTATTAGAAATCCACACATCGCCACCTAAGTTGATGTTGAAAACATTTACATCTGTGCTTAACTTTACTCACGTGAGTAACTCCATTAGGATCAGTGATCCAATACCTGTTTAGGCACCTGCAGTACTGACTCTTTATTATGCCTGAATATTCTCTCCCTTCCATCAGTTATAAATCAGTACAATTCCTCCAAATCATACAATTTCTACTGACCCCCAGGACATAAAAACGAGTGCACAATCCAGTATAACAATTAAAATAAAGAAATAACATAAGAATTTGATTTGGAAGCAGAAGCTATCAGAAAATTTGATTTAAGAATCAATTAACACACGTAGAACGTAGAATTAATTATTGGTTATTTCCAAAGAAGCTGGATTTTTATTTCAAACTTAGGGCCAAATAACCAAACTCTGTTTTCACACCATTTTTTTCCACACCAATCTGACTCCTCCGACTAATAGGGCTTTTCTACTGTACCGGAATAGCTTAGAGGAAAATCATACATATAACGTAGTACATCCATACACCCACCGATTTTCATGGATATTCTTCTCATGCTAATAGACAACAGAACACAGTTCTTAATAATCTGCATGAGATGTTCTATTGAACATATGCAAAAAAAAGTAAAGGTGATAAACCGAATTTAATCACAAGTGTCATGGATTTTTTTTTCAATCAGCAATCTGTTGATAAGTAATAAATGATGATTCATCTCTAACACAATTATTTGATATCAACTGTATAAGATGAATGCTCATGATTTTACCAAGCAGATCCTTTCTTGAAGAGACGTGTTTGTAGCTCACTACGCCCCAGGAAATAATAAAAAAAAAAAAAAAAAAAAAAGCTGTTCTAAAAATACAACGGTATTTTTGAAGGAGTTAAAAAGCATGAATACTAATTTTAAAATCTCATCTACACACCTCATTTTCGCATATATATTTTACCATGGCAAAACTAACCTAAGATCAGGAAATCCTAGATCCATACGCAGAAGACAACGTTACTAATACAATATAAGTAAGCACTCTTACCAGTTGCTCTTAAACGAACGGATCTGGCTCAGGAGATTCGTAACAGATGAGAGAGAGGTACTGAAGGTCGGAACTGCAAAAATAAAACCTGTGAGAAACTTAAAATGTCAAAACTTTGTGCTTAAATCAGACATTCATGCTACGATATTACAATGCCACCTCAATCAGACAATCTAGATAGCAGCAGCAAGCATTGAGAACTACAACATTAATGAGATACTGCTAAGGACCAGAATGAAATTCCTCTGATCCTTTCCCATAAACAGTGCCACAAAAGAGGGCAAAACAGGATAAAACAAAAGTTGCAGAGCACACTCCAGAAACCCGGTTATTCTCTTTGACATTGATATTCTAATCTTTCAAACTGAGCAAAACGGAACAGCTACTAATTGTATTTTTACTTTTTTTAATTCCATTTTATAACAAAAATGAAGTCCTTTGTAGATGATCTCATCTAATAAACCCCACTTAAAAGAGATAAGAGGCAGCAGTAAAAGCCAAGCCACAGCAGCTCCCCGGGATTTGTCAGGAGCGAATTTCGGCCCATTACATTAGTAAGCAAAACAGAAACAAAGGGCATTCTTAGAGTAAAACGAAGTTCACGTTACTAAAACTGCAATCTGAAGAATTTACGACTGATAATGTTTATTCCTATGCGCGTCACACGAAGGAAACGGACATCTCCAAATCGTATCCTTTGAAGACCAGCACGGTCGCGGTGGTCGCTGTGCGCAGAGCCCTGATCCCTGATCCCTGCTCGGATGGCCCCGCTTGGCCCTCTTGTTGTACTGAGTCAGGCAGCACCGGCAGGACCATGCTGGACAGTGCCACTTGGTGACTTGAAGGGTAAACACCAATCTGGTGATTTCTACTGATAATGGAAACCATATTAAATAAGTCTTCAAATTAGAAGATCATTAATAATAGCAGATTTTTGTTTTCTTTAGCAGCACAGCCTTCAACTAGCACAACATCTCTGAGAGCTTTTATAAATCCCCTAAAGTCTTTCCAGACTCCAGGCTGTCCTGTTTAAAACCCATATAAAATGTGCCTGCAAAATATCCACTTGGCCCATGCCTATTCACTCCTTTGGCTCCTCTACACCAAACTGGGACTCTTTATTTTCATTTTTATGGTTTACCACAATGTTTCCTGAATGTCTCCTTCCTTCAGCCTGCAAAAGTTCCCATCCTTTATCAGGCACTCAGAAATATTTTCAAAGTGATGTTCTGCCATCCTGCTTCTTTCAAGAAGGAGAACTACACCAGGAAAGGCTACCAACCCTTCCTTGTAACTCCAATTTCCACAGTTAACTACCGAAAACTCAACAACAGACATCTGGTTTGCCATCACAACCGCTTCTCCCGCATAGCATCACATCTCTCTTTTGCCCTCTCCTCATGCCTGGTTTCCTTTGTATGTCAATTGTCTCTGCTTTTATACGTGAATTATAAGCCCTGAAAGGCAAAGCCTAGCTCCTCATTACATGTTTTTACAGTACTGAGCACAATGGGTGTTGAGCAAGCGTGAATCATTACTCTACTCTGGTATCTCCTTTTTTCACAGGCATAACCAGCTAGGAGAGATGTAAACCAGTCCAGCCCAGCACCTCCCGTGTTGCTTGAAGATAATTTTAATCCTTAACCAAATGATTTTCAAAACTTTGTTACCATGTTTCGTTTCCCAGATAGGAAATCACAACTAGGTAGAATTTACCCACATCATTTTAGAATTCAAGTAAGTTTTGGTTACAACATTTGGACATAGAGGAAAAACAAATTCTTAGAGTGCTGTACATAAACATAGGTCCCATCTAACATCTTCAATTGCACAGTGTCTAAAAAGAAGTGACAGCTTGTTTGTCTGGAATTCTTGCCGTTGTTGACGTCTTAAAACTCAAGATACACTTTTATAGTGTGTGCTTATACCTCGTTCAAAGTAAGAAAGCCAAGAAATAGAAATAATAAGGTGTTGGTTTCAAAAGATGCTATCTCACTAAACAGGTTCTCCTACGCCAACATTGTAGACTACGTTTGCTATGCTATCACAAGGCTACTTGTGTTTAAAAAGAGAAAAAAAAAAGATTTTACATACACACTCATGACTTGCAAAATTCTAAGAATGATTCTCAAGGGGCTTTCGCTAAGATGCTTTATAAATTCTGATGACAGACAGAACACAGTAAAGCTTCATCTCTTAAAGTCCTGTACTGATTTGTTTGGAGGCTTCGTGTCATTGATCAGCATGTCAATGTCTCTTGCAATCTGCTTTCCAGTTCATGACTGTGAGTGAACCCCTCAGGTTTGAAACCTTAAATGATTTAAGGTCTGTGATACATAACCTTATGAACAAATTGGGAAAATCTGCAGCTTTACACATTAAACTGTAGCAGAAATGATTTAAAGCCTTATAAAAAGATATTTTACTTACCTGTACTAATATTATTCCAGCACATCTGACACTGACTGTATAAAGCAGATATTTTAAAGGTACAGGCAGCATGAAATCAAATCAAGATACTTTGGTCCACTTAGGTCAAATTGGGCCAGTTTCCTAGTGTCTAATACACTTGTTGGCCTTAAAAAACGGCATTGTGAACCTCTACAGAGCAATTTATGAGCAGGGCCTCCCTCAGCCGCCGCGCGGTGCCGCACTCCCAGCCGGCTCCACGGAAGGACCTCTTGTCCCTCTGCCAAGATCGAGAGACCCCAAACGCCTTCACAAAGAGGACGGTAAAATAAAAGCACCGCCAAGCCACACCGTGGGGTAAGGGGGCACAATCTCCGTTGATTCTATTCATTGAGCCTATAGAGCTCAATAGGGCTGGAATGAATTACACTCGTTAAAGACAGAGAGCATCTCCCATTGCACTGCCGGGTGACTAGAAGATGCATCCAGGTTGTGGATGGGAATCTACTGCACAGCAGCGGGAAAAGAGGCGCTCGAGGGTGCACTTCCTCGGAGCCACAAGAATTTCCCCAAATACTGACAGTGCAAACGCAAGGCTCCAAGTACCACAACCCATTCCCGTTAAACTCAATAACTAAAGTCCTGCTAATCCCAAGGTGCCAAGGCTTGGGCCCTCTTTACACACCGTATCCTTTCTGATGGAAC
>JAWLRI010000906.1:2738973-2750747 GCA_034781795.1 Crypturellus tataupa | reverse complement strand
GCGCTCCGGCCAGGCTCCCCCGGCGCTCCGGGCAGCGCCACCGGCGAGCCGCGTCCCGGCACCCGCTGCGGCGCCACGGGCATTTCCCCGGAGCAGGGCCGTGCCCGACAGCGGCAGCGCGTCCCCTCCGCGCACGGAAGGCGCGGGGAACGTCCCGCTCCGGGGCGCCTCTCGCCCACCCTCGCCCCGAGCATCCCGGCTGCCCGGCCTTCAACCACGGCGCTCCTGCTCATCCGCACACAGCCCAGCGCTCGGCGCTCAGCACCAGGGCCACGCAGGACCCTCTGCTGACGTGGATTTTACATTTGAGGGAAGAGACCGCGCTGGAAAACCAAGTCCTGGATCTACGCAGGGATCAGGCGTGCTCAGACAGCGGCAGCCGGAGCCTCCTCGCACATCCTGTCAAAGGAATCCTGTTTCTGAATAATTTACGCAACATTTAGGTGAAAATATTTTGTATTTTATTCAGTAGATGCATTTTTTTTTTATAATGAGGCCCTCATTAAAACCAATATACGTGTCACATTGTCAGGCAAATATATGTTAAAATGTCACTTTGAATAGGAAATAAAACATTTTAGGAGTTTGACTCATTAAAGAAAAATAAAAGCAAAAGCAAAAAAAAAAATCTGTGGCTATGCCTGGAATGAGAGCTGGGCAAGAAACCTGCTCCTGCCCTACAAAAGTTTTTGAGATATTTTCCCCCCAGTTTCCCCATTTGATAAGCTATCCCACGCTAACCCACAAAACCTACCGTTCCTGACAAAAGCTTCGTCAAAATTGGTGTGTTCCCCCTCAAAAACATTACAGGACCATAATCCAAATCTACTTCTGGTAAACAAAGAGAAAAGACACAACTCCCCTGAAGCAAAGGAAGTTGTATCTACTTGCAGAGCCTGGAGCAAGTCTCCAAAGCAGCCTGGAGATAACACAGGAACAACCAGTAAAAAAAAGCTATGAAATAAATACAGCCGCAAAAAGCAAAAGGCTGTCTGCCACAGACAGCACAATATACACGGGTATATGACCGAGGCCCCAGTTATTTTCTTTCACAAGCAAAATGTTACAAAAAATACTAATATCTGTGTCTGAATGCCGGTACCAAAGGGTCCTCTCAAATACTTATTCTGGAACGTGTGAGCAGCACCTCTGCTGCGCACAGGCGCACGCCAAAGAAGAAAGATCATTTTGCACTTTCTCTAGTTTCGCAGCAGTTCTTCAAATGATAACTATGATTGAGCTTGGTAGCAATACAAAACCCAGGATACAATAACACGGTCAGGTATTAAGGATGTCCTATTACTGGTGCCCAGTTCTATTCAGGAACAATTATGCACTGACACAGAACTCAACACTCTATTGAAACAATCAACTCGCGGTTTTAAAGAGGAGAAAATACAGAATACTTAGGAAATAATACTTTGGGGAAAAAAAAAAAAAACATATTTTTTGTTCCTACCTTGCTAGTGCATCGAACTACAAAGCATCATATGAAATAGTTTTCACCACATCACATAAGAGGACATTTCACAAGTGATAATACTCTCATCACAGTCTAGTAGGGAAAGAAAGAAAGAAAGAAAGAAAGAAAGGAGTTTGTTTATAGATTCCTTCTTGCTTGTTTTACATTTTCTACGTAGAAAAAAAAATCCAATAACCCACAAAAAGATGTAGGTCAAATGTTCTCATCTCAAATCTTCCTTGATAAGTAGAGATTTAAGAAGTCTATATAAAAAAAAGAATGTGTTATTTCCTTTCAGCTCATAGGAAAAAAATATTTCAGAAATAGCACATAAGAAAATATTCAATGCCACTAAAACTGGAATAGAAAATGTTTTATAGATTAACAAACATTGTAATGAATTTGCACAACCTTAACTGACTGTATACATAGCATAATGAAATGGTCTACATCCTTTCAAAGAAAAATTAGGTATTCCAGCACACAGCTTTAGCAAAGCATTGTTCGGAAAAACCTGCATTTTTTCCCAGCTACCATGTAATTTGTGAGATGCATTTTTAAATGATCTGCAACTGCAGCAGGCTTCATCAGTCAGATGATACAGATAGATAATTCACCAAACTGTCACATGATCTTCCATCAGTCTAAAAGATGTGAATATATTGCCACAAGCTTTGGGAATAATGGGTGCACCTGTTTACAGTGTCACCTCTGTTTGCTAATTGTCTCCTTGAGCTACATTTTACTTCTAATGCATTTATTTTTGACAGGCAGTGTCTATTTAGAAATCACATTACTTCAAGTGCAATTGTTCTTTTGTCTATCAAGTAAATGAAGTGTTGTTATACAGATTTCAGGTTCTGATTAGTGAAGTATCAGCACACCACAAAGGTCAATCAGTTATTTACCTGAAGTACAAGAAGTATGACAGGCCTCTTGGAAACCCTCTAGTTCATGGTAGGGTTTATATTAATGTTATATATACACCAGAACATAGACACTTACACCTTCGTTTGCATGTATATACTAAGTAAGTGTATTAAATGCTCAAAAAAATACATTATCTCATGTGTATACAAATAGTCAGATGGGTAACCAGTGTCAATGCAGACGCAGCTACTCTGCACAAGTATTTTAAATTAAGGAAATGGTGAAAATTAGTCAGGCCTGCAAACATTTTGCAACATTAGCAGTGTATGTGCACAAGCTCTCACACAAACAGAGCTAATCTTTTTAAGGCAGTTTTTCCCTATGCTTCCTTCTTTCCATAAAAGAGTGAAGCAAAATTCAGTGACGTTACCTGAATTCGCTTAAACTAGTGAGGGGACAGAAGAGATTAACATGAGCCACTTGAGGTCTGAGAAGGACCATGGGGGATTTTCATTCACACTCATATCCTTATGGTTTTCTAGCCTGGATGCAGAGTTATCAATGTTTAGTTAAATAATATGTCTCAATAGGTTCAAACACCATGTCTTTATATACCAAAATATATGAGCGCAACTACAGCATCAAACCGAAAAATTTGAAAACCTAAATCAGCGCATTGATCACAGTCACTTCACTGCGTGCGTATTGATCCTATTAAAAAAAAAAGAAAAAAGAAAAGAAAAAACCCACCAGTATTTTAACTTCCCATTCCTGAAGGGGAAAGCAGCACCAGGGGAGTAGCTGCAGCTGGTTGCCAACCCTGCTCCTTGCCACGTCCCTGTCCTGCTCCCACACACCAAGCTCCGCTCCGCCGCGCCGGCGCAGGACCGAGGAGCAGCCCACGGGCGCAATACTCATCTCCCAGAAAGAAAGGCCAGGGCTCCAGCAAACCGTCCCAGCCTCACGGAGCTCCGCGTACAGCCTGCCCTCTGCACGGGCACGGCAACCGGTGCTGCTTGGGAGGGAATTCCACCCGCCGACGCTCACACTCCTCCCGAGTTTGCCAAGAGAAGCAGGCACGGAAAGGCACGCTTGCCTTAAGTCACACTCTAAATTGGCTCCCCGGAGCATTCCCCTACCTTGTTCGCTAAAGCACCGTGTATGTTTTCTCAGTGTTTAGCATATGCTGTGTAACCTGAGCAGGACTCGCATTGTTCCAGTAGTTGTTTTTCTAAAGTATGTTCCCATCAGGACCATAATTATATGCAAAATACTAGAATTAGAGCCGTTCAGAAAGTAATTTAAAATCTTTACTAACACTTTTCCAGCAACGCTAGGGCACATCTTGAACCAGAATGTGGACAAAACCATCTACTCTGGCCCCAGATGCAAACTGGTGATAGAGTTCAAATTATTCCAAGTTACTTATATATTCCAAGCCCCTAAATGCTGGAAATTCTTCACCAATTGAAGAGCAGCGCATCTTTCAAGTATTTCTGCAAATGCAGGCGTAACTTAAATTAAACGTATTTAATCATGCATTAGCATCTTCTGTACCCGCATTTATGACTAAATCTCCCGGAAACTGAAGTCTGAAGTCCTCAAAGCATATTTGTAGTCCCACAGCTCCTGAAGTTAAAACACGCCAACTGCTGCACGCTTCCAGCAGCAGGATTGAGCCCAATGTTTGTAAATAAACGTAATGAACACGGAATTGCTGTTTGTGCGCAAGCTCATCACGTCTCACCAAAAAGCTCTGTCTTCTACCATGGCCTGATGTTTCAGAACAGAGATCATTTAGGCAGAAAGGATATTAAAATTATTAAATAATTGCATCTACCTCAAGAATTGTGTTGTTTTCTTTTACACAGCAACTGGCCAATACTTAGAGAAGTGGTAGGGTTAAACGTACCTGCAAAGGCCAAATCGTGCAAAGTTCCTCCATTGCACACAATCTCCCTGAAATCAGTGAGATTTCTTGGAATCTCACAAGGAAAAGGACCAGGTCCTTAAGCAATAGGTAATGGACAACCGTGTTGACGTAAAGCATCGAAGAGAAGGTCTCTCCGTTGCAGTGAGATATGGCCACTAAGCACACGTGGTTCCTGACACAGGACAGGTCGAATTCAGATTAAGCGTAGACACAGGCACTTCCCTGCCTGGAACTGAACCTCTTAACAGAAGTCTGCGCTTTGCCAGGTGCTTAGTATCAAGCAGTAATAATATAATTACCATTGTCCAAATGATTACCAATATACGTGGGTATGAGGAACACAGAGGTAACAAGGCAAACAGACACACAGACCAAGCACAACCCTCTACCTTGAGCTGCCCTGGCCACAGGGCACGTAACCATCCAACCCTCGTGTGCCCAAAGCAAGGACCTCAGCCCATGCCGAAGAACCAGCCAGCATCCGACCCCGTTTTACTCCAACATCTGGACCTCTGTACCATTGATAATGGAAACGTTTAATTCTGCTTCAGTCACTGCATTTCTCTTCTATTTTAATATATATTTTAATACCGGAGCAAAGGGGAGGGGGGCTGAGCACAGAGCGCTCTCCAAGCAGAACTAATCTTCCTTTGAGAACGGGTGAATCCCACACAGCTCCAAAGCAGAACCGCAGGAAACCCCAGCTCGCGGGGGGGACCGCACATCTCGGCAGGTTGTAAAACGGGGATAAACAACAAGCTACAACTTAGTGGCGACTTCCGACTGCCCTGCGGCCAAGAACGCGCCAGAGCGGCCACCGAGCGCGCGGCTCGATGCGGGGAGCACACGTGTGACAGCGGAGCTGGGAGCACGTGGGCGGCAGCGATTTAAAAGGCAGCTGTGTGTATGTTTTTCCCAGTTAGACTGTGAAATCTCAAATGGTGGAATCAGCACTGCAAGCTCAAAACCACGTTAACCCACTTGGCTGCATTTTATTGTTAACTTTGCATATACATTCTTCCTTATTTCTCAAAGACTGAATGATTTCTCTGTCCCAACCACCTTCCTTTAGTTTAAATAAATAAATAAATTATGCCAAATATTTCTCATGTAGATTAGTGATAAAATGGGGAAGAATAAAACAGGACATTTGTGGCCGGGGCCTTTGGAACACTCCTAGCTACATATATTTTCTCTAAGTAATCAGGAATGTATTGGTATTTTGAAATTATGTATCTCTAATAACACAAAAGTACTTAAGAACAGAAATAGACAGTAATGGAAAATGCAGTCAACTGTTGACAACATATAGAATTTCAGAAAATAATTTACAGAGAACAGCACAGCAGATGAGTCAAAATTTTCTCAAAAATATTTCTTGCCTCCGATAGTCCAATGTAATTCATTTTCTATCTCTGTTCATTAATCATTGTTAAAATTAGTGATCCATTTCTTCCACTCTGCCATCTGCACTCAGCTTCGTAACAAACATGACACCTTCCTGCATAATAAAACCTGACAACTACGAGGATGCATTTCCAAATAGCTTTCTGCATATTTGCACCTCTATAACTGATTCCGTTGTCAGACAAAAGTGGATTATTTAACCAGAGTTCTTTCTTTATCAATTCAGTACACAGACGTGTGTGTGTTTGTGTGTGTACAAAATGATCAAGTTAAAAAAAATAATAATAATAATTTGAATTAAATAGATCTTGGACATATCTGTAAATTCTCACAGTAGGTAAAAATGATCATACATATATGTATGTTGGGTTTAGCCTTGCTATGAAGCTCAAAGATGCAACATTTGGTGTGGTTTCATCTTGTAAAGTTTGCAGACACAAGAATTACCCTGACACTCCAATTTCCTCCAGAAGAAAAAAAAAATTCATATCCAGCTCTGTTTTGTTTCCCAGCCTTTGATCACTGACAATTTCAAATAAATATTTTTAAGATAAGATGAAATATCCAAGCAATGAGAAGATATAAGAAAGTGCAGAGATAAATAATTAAAATCCAGCATGTCATTGCACGCTGCTGGGGCTGGCCTGCTCGGCTCCTGGTGGCAGGAGATGGGAGAACGGGCTTCAGCCCTTGCTCGCCTTCCATCCCATCCAGGAATAGGGAAAAATGGCTCAGCGGGGAGCTGAGCGGTCCCTTCGGGAATGATAATTTCACTTAGACCCCACTGAGCACCACAAGCTGCAGGTGCAGCATACAAGAATCCTCCGGGGGCTAAAAATGGGTACCAAAGCCCTTCTAGCCTTTAAGATCCTGTCCGTCAGGTCTAAGACGGAGACTAAAATTTAACTCCAATTGGGAAAAGGCAGTCTACAACAAAACCTCCACTCCGCAGGAACATTAAAGAACTGTGGCTACATCAAGCTCTGCAAGTGCCTTGTTGTAGGAGAAGGACAGACTGTCCAAGGCGGGAGCTTCCGCTACCTTTTCGGTAAGATTCCTCAGTTTGCAACGCTGCACCACGCCACAAACCTACCTTCTCCCCACAGCCAACATTTTATCTGAACGCTACCACTAAGCAATTACACTTAAAAAGCGTATGCTTAACAAATTACATAATGGATGCTGCAATGCCTCTTTTCAAATAAATCAAATAAAGATGAGAGGGACCTACAGCACGAGACCAAGAGGTCAAGTTCAAATTTAAACATCACCCCCAAAATACGTTGCAGAGCGGAGCAGAACACTTCAAAAACAAAAGAGCCAGCGCTGCCTTCGCAGAGATGCCTGCCACTTGCAAATACACCACAGGCCAGAATTACACACAAAGTGTGTGAAAAAATATTTCATAAAATCAAATCATTTCTGTATTAAGTATGAAAAAAAAATCACCCCAAAATTAAATCAACCTATTTTTGATACAACGCTGTCTAGTGCAACAGCAAACGTATGTCACTCTTTGAAAGAAAATCTGCATCTGACATTAAAGTGTCTGTTCAAAATTTAAGCCAGATGTGATACAGAGCAGCTGAAATGCAAAGTTTGGAAAAACCAAGATATTTAAGTCATAGAGCAACTGACTCCTCCTGCTAGCTATGCCAAGGGCAAGAGAGCCCTTTAGAAAGTGTGCAAACCAGAACCGTGCCACACATGCACAAACACTTTAAACTATGGACATTATATTTGAAAAACATCTTTTTATTTTGTGTGTCAAGATGTGTATTTTTTTACCATTTCCCTTCAATTTGTCATGAAGTCAGCTGAGTAACCTGTTCGTGAATCTTCTGTATGTTTTTCTGCAGTTCTCAGCAAGCATTTAGGAGCTACCAACTATTCTCTTTATTCTTCACCCGCAAGAAACAGCAACAAAAAACTATAACCAGCCGGCATTGTCCCCACAGCCGTCTCTTTTGCCTTTTCGTTTCCTTTTTTCTTCACATGTCTGCATACTGACACATTCAATTTCAGGTTATCAGCACATCTGAATTACAGAATACTGATGGGGATAGAGGGCAGGCCTCTCTGGACTGATTAGCATCATTTAAGAAAGCATTCACTTGCCTGCTTCATTGGCTGCAGGGATTCCATGATGGGTGGCCTTTTAGCATTAGGAGTCAATATGGAGTAATCTCATTTGAATTAAATATGGACAAAAGAAAAGATTTGATTGTGGTTATTCATAGCTAACCTTTTAATTTTGCAAAGCTCTCAAATTTTGAGGTTTGGAGACCATAAAACTTAAATACACTTAGTTTTTCATTTCTTTTCAACTTGTTTCTCTTCTCCTCCTCCAGTTTTTACACACGTTTTAATTTCTGCAGAACTTAAACCAGTAGCTTATTTCAAAAGAAATGTCTGAATGAATATTCAGAAAAACCTTTCAACCTAGTTAAACCTCCACTGACTATAACAAGAGGAATGCCCGAATTTAATCCATAAATGTATGTAAATCCACAATGAAAAACATATTTATCTCTATCACACTCCTACTTGTTTCTAAAAGGACCATAAATGCAGCCAAGTATTTCATTAACAGAAATAATTATTTATGGCTAGTCATATCGTGACCTTTGTCAACAACAGCGTAAGTCTGTGGAAAGGTTGCAGTGATTTAAAGTAGAACAACAACAAAATCTGCTCCTAAGGAAACAAATCGCTTTTCCCACATTAGAGAAAAATTATCATACAAACAAAACCAGAAAATAGTAACAAGACGGTCTCAATAACTGGTGAAATCACTGAAGTGTGTAACAGGAGGTTACAGAAAGAGTGGCTGTAAGAAATAAGCAAACCTTAAGGTTTTCAATAGATGAAAAGGAGTTAAGTACAGAATTTGACTTCCAAGTAGATGAAAGCCTAAAAGTGTAGCCAACCCCTCTGAATATCTGATCCCTCCGCACTTGAAGGCAGTGGGAGTTTTGCCATTAACTTCAATGGAAGCAAAATCAGACACTGAGAAGCGAAGTGGAAATGGCTTTTGCTGAGCTGGGCTGCCTGCCACGGTGTGGGATAAGCTGAGCCTACGAGGAACGCAGGATAAATATCGCCCTCCTCCTAACGCATGACTTATTCCTTTGCCACCTATCCCAGCAGACTAGGCTTAAATTTGAAATATATCGTTCACTCCAGCCCAGACAAACTCAGAGATCTCCCGATGAAGGGGAAAAGTATTAAAGGTCTCTCCGTGGATGCCTCTCAGACCAGGATTCCAAAAAACCATTCTCGCATTGCAGACGCAGTTGAAAGTGAAAACAAGATCTGTTTAAAGCATTTCCATGGGTCATGTTAAAGAATTAAACCATCCCCGTAAGGAGAAGCAGCAAAACACTACCTGTATTTAAATGTTTTAGTTGTTCTACGGAAGCTGAGCCTGGGATCATCCACAGTATTCACCAAATAGCTCCTATACTCCTCGAGATTTTAGTTGCTTCCTGCTGTTGCAAGATAGAGAGCACCTAGATGAAAGGGAACGGAAGGTAGGGAGCACATTTCCTGAGGAAGTACGTGTATTCAGTCTCTTCAAACGTGTCATGCTGCTAGAGCTTTCAATATTTTTAAAACTCAGCTTTTCCAAGTCCTCCTCCTGGCCTAATTTACTGATTTCCCCAAACTACAGATTTTCGGCTCCTTTCCCAGCCATTATACCAGAGCCCTGCACTCGGCTGCACTATTACATCAACAGCATCCTTAGCGTGCATTTTGTCCATTTTTGAGCGGAGTAAATCTAAATAAAGAAACAAAAGCGCCTCGAAGTACTTGCACTGCAGCATAAGCATTCTAAAAAGGCCCTTCGCAAATGTTTCCAATATGCTTTCTCCTGCAACTCTACGTGCAACTTCTAAACTACAGCACCACAAGTAAGAAATTAGAAATGTTGAGGGCTATTGAGCACTGAATCTTCACAGTGCATCTGCACAAAGTTATTTAGCACAGATGTTTCTGTAATTGTGATCCACTGGAAAAACTCGAAGTGTTCAATGGCCCTCACACTTCCACCTGCAGAGCAGTACGGGTCTAGTACAACTATGCTGAGCCGTAACTTGCAAAAAGCAGCACTAGGGGCTGGATCAGCCTTTCTACAATTTTCTCAAACAGCGTTATTCTGCTTTGTTTGTGCAAGAGTGTTGTGATTTGGGTTTTTTTTTTTCTTTTCGTTTACAAAAAGACCCACATATTAAAAAGGGGTGAAATAGATTTTTCATGCCTGCCTTTGAACCTGGGAATCTCCCACAGTGCAACTAATTGCACTGCCAACAAGACACAGGAGTACACCCACAAGCAGCATAAAATGCAACTGTGAGGGGTGTGATGGTAAGTCTTTATAAATAATACATTCATCCCAAGGTACGCTGGTGTCTATGTGGTTAATGTAGGTATTTTTTCATTAGGAGCTGTTAAGATATCTGGGCAGGTGAACATCAATATGCCTCGAAAGACAATAAAAATGAGGAAATAACAAGAGGAGAGAACCTGCTGCTGAAGCAGAGTCGTTAGGTATATCCAGACCAACCAACAGCAAAGGGAGGATCGTTAGAACACGCTGCCCTCTTACCCATTCGTGTGCCCTCGGGGATTCTCCGAAGACCCTCTCTTTTCTTTCACCTCCCGCAGAAAAGCCAATCGCAGAGGATTTAGGGACCTGCAGCGCCTTCCTGCCTGCAGAAGCTGCTGGAGAGACCCAGGAAGCCCAAGTGCGCCAGCCTGTTTGAGAAGCGCTGAGCAGGGACCAGTGGCTTCTTGACATCGCACTGTCAAAGTGTGAGGAAGCCAGTGGGTCACTTACTTAAACCCCTCGTGAACCTCAAAAAGGATTAGAGAACTTTACCTGAGAAGGCAAGAGGCAACTGATTAGAGATTTATATGGGAGATGGGGATAAGGCAACTTTGATGTGAAAAGCATCATCTGATAGGGCTATCGGCACACACTGGACTGTAGGAACACATTAACATTCAGTAATTGGTTGTTGATTTGCAAAATACTATTCCATATCGTGGACTCACATTTTGTACCATAAAAAGTAAGGATAATGGCTAAGTTATCATTTAAAAAATTGGCTGCAGTAACTGCACAATATGTTTTTCAAAGCAAATGAACAACAACATGACCATTCCTCCTCACTACGTGAACATTTGGTGCTGCCATCCCGCCGAATCCAAGGTCACAAATTTAATCGTGGCAATGCTTAAGCCGGCGGGTGCTTGGGACCACTCCATTGCCTCAGGAATTATTTCCAACTTCTGTCCCTAACAAAGCTGTTCCTAGAAGAACCTTTTTTGCTGTAACATCCTTTTCCCACCTCTGGTTTTCTGCCGAGTCCCACACGACTCTCTCCTTTGTCCGTCACTCTTCTGTCCAGGTGACCTCTCTTGTTCACAAGGCTTCTTCCTCCACGTCTATGCCAATGACACCCGTGCCTCTTTCCTAGACCTGTCCCCTTCCCCGGCCTTGGCTACTTGCTTGCATCTCAGATCACCTCTGCCAATTACGTTGCTGCCAGTTTAAACAAGAAAGGATAAAACTGAACTACTCTTTCATGTCAGTGCCCTGCCAGCCCCTCCCTACTCGCTTGGTCACTGCCAATTAACAGCACAATTTCCTTCCCACCTCCAGTGTGAATCCCTTTCCTCTCAAACTCAAAAATTCACAATAACTCCCAAACTTCGCATTTTTTTCCTGTGCTGTATTTCAAGGAACAGCAGTTTCTTTTTGAACGGTTGACACTCAACTACTTCTCCATCCTAACTACTACTACCATCACTTCTACTCGTTCCCCAAATACTCAGCTCAACCCCAGCATGGACAGCTGCTCAGGCTTAGGTTTCTGCAATAGAAACAATGAAGAGTTAAATGATATTGAGGAGACAAGGTGCAGATAAAGAGCTGGCACTCTACCCTAGAGCACAGCATGAAATCAGTGTGCCAAGATAAGGGTGAGGAACAGGTCTGATACCTCCATGCAGGGCTGAAAAGCAGAATTCTGGTTGCCCACGGTAAATATCTGACAGCATTGCAAAACACTCCGGTTTTATTCATTTTACCACCCT
>JAWLRI010000906.1:2711473-2733973 GCA_034781795.1 Crypturellus tataupa | reverse complement strand
AGGAGCTCACATACCACATGTTGCTGATCGCTTGTGAAATAATTGCTAAAGTTACTTTAAATTATTAACATTCCTCCAAGCCTCCCTTACAATTCTAAGGACACAAGTCCTTTGGAGATATTGCTCTTTTCACTCCTGCTCTTCTATTACATTACAGCGATGGCTGAGAGCAGGATGCAACTTTTATTATGGCAAATTATCATGTGGAAGAAAAAAAAATCATGCTTCTAAAACCTAAATATCTGCTAGGAACATATAGGGTGCTAAAACATTCCAGCTGCATGAGAAGTGTGCTTAAAATTTCTCACACCTAACAACAATAAAATCACAATACAAATTTTTTAAGTCATTACCTTGCTATATAAATAAGAAGTTTCCATGTATCTTGAAATTGTTCACCAGTTTCTTTTTACTGCTACTGTTTATAGGCATCACTCACGGTTTATCACAGAACTACTTTTTAAATTGTTTATGAAAAAACCTACCTCCCCTCGGAAGGTCAGCAGCAAAAATGACTTTACACATTTCCTCTGTGTCTAGCACAAAATCACACGTGATGCGCCAGGGTTCGCAGCCGCTGCTCGGGCAGGGCCCAGCACTAGAATAGCACGGGTTTTACTGCAGGTCAGAGTAGGGGATACTGGCAGGGCTGCGTGTGGGAAAGCTTGCATAACAGGCACTCTGTGCCAAGCTTTAGCCTTTGTTATTAGTCCCTTTAATGAACGCCATATTCACACACACACAAAATATGCTGCATATTTTAAGTAGAGTGAATTCAAAACTAAACAATTGGAAGAGGCTATGCTAAAAGAAAGCCGCAGAGTAACTGTTCCCACTCTCCTGCAGACGCATTTCATAAAGTAACATGCGAGCAATTTTAAATATCTGATCCTTTTATTGTAACGTTGAAAGTATTACAGAAAAGAAAAAAAAAAAAGCAGAAGAAAGAAGCACTCGGGAAGATGATTAGGTTGGTGTTTTTAAGTAGCAAGTAAAAACAAAAGCACCCAGATAACGCGCAGGCAAACAGACACAACCAACTCTGCAGCTGTGCGCACACCAACGGCCCGGAGAGCCGCCCCGGAGCGCGCGGCCCGCTGCCCCGCTCCGCGCGGCTCCGCGACCCGCAGCACCCGCCTAACTCGAGCTGCTCACCTATACACACACTCTTTCCTACAGAAAACGTTATTTCCAGGCTTTACCAGAGGGGATGAGGTGCAGGGCTGATTCTTTGGAAGAGCCCTGTTTTGAGAAACCCTTTTCCATGTGCATTTTCATCTTTTCTTTTCTTTTTTTTTTTTCTCAGTGATCTTCTGCAATGCTGGAATGTAAACACCGCAGGAATAGACAGAATCTTGAATTAAGAATCCGGATGCCTTTCTTCAGAAGTAATCTTCAAAGAATGTACATCCCAAACACGACGGAGCGCGAGGAGCCGCGCGTCAGCTCCCGCGCGGAGCACGGCACAGCTCTCACCTAGCGCTTGGTTCCCCAAATTCTACCAAGCCCAAAATGTCTTGTGTCTTGGTGTCCTTGACAAGCAAGAGTAGCAGGGGCAGCAATATTGCTTTAATGGAGAAAAGCCATGCTTTCACAATGGCCCCAGTATACTTATACACACGGCGTTGTTGAATTAAAAGTTAGCTCAGCAGGACCCTAGTTTATATTCTGGTAGGAGGCATCCACCATCCGTCGTCGATGCTAGTGGAGAGGAAAGGCATGTCTTATTTACAGATGCTATTGTGCAGACTTTAATAATAGTAAATATACAGAAGACAGACTATTGTGGATGGAAAAAATCTTTGGTTTAATGAACTGTCAACTCGTCTATCATAATGTTACCCAACCTAAAACCGCCAAATCTGGACAAGCTCTTTGATGATATAAAGCAGGCAAGAGGCTTTGTTCACATGCAGCAAAATGGAAGAGATTGCTGCCATTAAAAATATACTGGTCCATGCTAGCATTAAGAGCCACACATTTGTTAGATAATAGCTTGATTTTTTTTCCTATGAGAATAGCCTTCTGCAAGAAAAAAGACATTTAATCAGAGTGATACATGACATCCAAAAACTGAAACCAAAAATTATGGCGCGAGCTAAAAGCAAGTTGTCTTCCTGAAGGCAGAATACTGAAACATCTTTAAGATTAATTCTGAGAGAGAATTCTGAAAGTCAAATGCCGAAAGATATTGAAAATACATTAATTATGCACAACTCGGGATCTAGGAGAGGTTAAACCCCAACTTGGCAGAAAATTGAATCCTTTTATTTGATACAAACTTTGTACATCGTGCTGTTGTGTCCTGCATTCCTAATCTCCCCAGATCTACCAACAAAGTGAAAACGCTGCAAGACAAAGGAATCAAAGACTCAACCATTGCAGTGTCATCCCGTAAGGAGATTAAACCTGAGCGGCAACAGGGAGAACTGCTTCTCGACACCGTTCGGGACACAGGTCGACCCTCAGAGCTACCCGAGGCCATTGTCCATCTTGTTCTATCACACATTCATGAGCAGCTTTCTGAAGCGGGGTTCAAGGCAAAGACACTTTTCACTGCTGCATCTGCTAACTCTCTCAGGAACAACTGTCATTCCTGGGCATTAACTTTCTCTGCCACCTTAAGCACCAACCAACCTTCGAGGACATGCTGCTCTCCCCTCTCCAGTGCAGGTTTATCAGAGATGAATTCTAATCTATTATACTAGCTTTGTGCACGTGCGTGTGCCTGTGTGTGCTGCAATATTGGGACTGCTGCTTTCTGCTTTGAATACTCTTATTCTTTAATCGCCAATACTCAAGAAAAAAGCTCAGAATTTTGGAGGCTAAATCTGAAATATCCACACTCTGACTCCCATAAGGGACAAATACTTACTTTTCATTTCGAAGTTTAACAGCAGCTGTGTTCAAGAACTCAGCTCTTAAGTCCCTGTGGATTATTTTTCCAGGAATAAGACAGACCAAATAGGAGTCACCTCTGCCAACTTCAATGCCAAAGCTACTGAAGACACATTTAATTTAATCCTGCACAAAGATATCTAAGTGAAGATCCACCCTCCACACTTGAAGACTCAGCTGGTCTATATGGTAACATAATGCTCTCCAAAAGGTCCCCCATTTATCTAGCCTTTGGAACAACAGATAACGCTACTAAGGAACCAGGTCCAACAGCAGTAAATTCTGAGGAGATTCTCGGTCTGGCAGGACCAGGATTCCTGAAGAAGGCTGTGAATTCTATTCTGCTTCAAAGTATGGCGAATTCTAAGGTTACAGTATTTCATTTTCGCAGACGCTAAAGGTCACAGTCTGACACACTTAACGGAGGCAAGGAAATTCAGAGTGGGGAGCCCCGGTTTCTGAAAACAAGGGTGAACTTCACATTGTCTTGTCAAGCAAATACCCGGCACCCTCCCCCCCCAAGCCCTTGGGAACCCTCACCACCTTCAAAGTCCTCGCCAATCACTCCGCTTCCTAATTGCAACTTCTGCCTCTAAATTCCTCACTTCGCTCGCCTTTCAACTTCATCCCTATTCACACTGTAACGCCCAAGTCACTGGCCTTGATGAAATCAGTCCTCTAGAAGATGCTACAAAATAACCCGCAGACGGCTGCAACTTCAACACACTAAAGCTACTACCTTTCCATCTGCCAGCCAGTTCTCTCAGCTATCACGGGATGTATGCAGAGCTCATGGACCCAAATCCCTGCTTCCCGCTGCGCTGGGCCACCTAATCAAGGATTTGATTACCAGACCTTTTCTTCAGATACCAATAAAGACACTACCAGGAGAACTACACTGAGTATCTTTTATCCCAACACTGTACTAAACACACTTTAAACTCCACTGCCGAGAAGGCCAGAGAACTGCTGATGATTTTATGGGTGCTTCGGGAGCCTTGGAGCTTCAGTTCGGGTTGGATAAGGAGAGATCGCTGCACAGATTTACGGAACCAAAGGTTCTATCTGGGAGAAGAAAAGGATATACTGGAAAAGTGCCTGCAGCCCATCAGCACAGAAATGGAGTATTTAGAGGATCTTTTGCTTCCAAGGAAATTTTGAAAATCTTAACTTTTCCTTTTAACAGCCTCTTAACAAATTTTAGTATCTAAAATATTTACCATAATGAACCAGAGCAAAAGAATATACGATAGAAAATGCGGTGAATGGAGCTGGGGAAGGCAGCCCAGCTTCAGAAGGGAACATACATTATTTCTGTGGGCGGCTCCTACGAGTGACGTGGAAATTTCAGCCAGCGTATTCTGAACACTTAATTCTGGTTTGCCTACAATAGGGCTAGACTGTGATTCCGTCAAGCTGCTTCTGCAACACAGAGCAGGGAATGGTATCAGTGCAACAGATGAGACCTCCTCCTAAGACCTCTGAAGCATCCAAACGTTTAACTCAGTTATCACTAGGTACCAGGATAAAACTCCAAGAGTGATAACACTTAGTGTTTTTACCCAAGTCACAGGCACTAACGGTTTCAGCACTGGAGGGTGCTCCTTCGCTAATCCATGTCAACCAAGGTAACAATTCACAAATAGAAGGTGATGTCACTGGAGCATGTTGTGCTCCACCGCTCCTGGCAGGTACTACTGACTCTCCCCTCGCGCCATCTCCCAGCACAAACAATATTGCACGGGAGGGTTTTTGGTTCTTCTCTTGCCAATAGGATGGAGTCTTTAAAAAACAGTGTTCACTCTTATGCCACAGAGCATCTCAACTAGAGAGATACCAACATTTACTGCTGGAGCTGAAAACACTTGTAACAGTTATAACCTGGTTGTCTAATATGCTTCCCTGTAAGAAACCATTTTCCATAACTGCTGTCTGAGAATTTGGGGTTTCAGATAGGCAGCAGCACAACTGGCTCTTTACCCAAAGCAACTGCTTCAGCCTGCAACTCCCTACGAATGAAGCACTTGCTCGTGAGGAGCACGGCCGCCCCGAGAGACAGGACCAAACCAGCAGACCAAGCAACCCCCTTCCTGCATTTGGAGATACCAGGAAGTTCTGCACCTGTTTGAACGCACAGGGTGTAGGACGAGTAAAGCAAGAGCCATTACAGTAACTCACGGCCGACCTCTCACTTAACAGATGGAGCATTTCGCCAGGGCAATCCTGCATCGGCTCTGGACAACCACAAGCACAGCTGGAGGGGAAGCTTGGTGAGAGGAACCTGCCCTTAGCCACAACCAGGGAGCGGGCAAAAAGGTAGCAGAGGAGCAGCAGCACAGAGAAACACGAGCAAATGCATGAATGGAAAGTAATCTAAACAGCAATCTACAACAACACTGCATTCAGAAACGACAGTTAAAATGCAGTAAAGAAATCCTGGAATTGCCAGCCCTCCGAGATCAACACTCAGTGTGCAGCAACAGCCAAAAAAGCCAGCAAAGCATCGGGCATCGTTTAGAAGGGGCCTGATAACGAGACAGATGGCCTCAATTTGCCGTAGCAGAAAGCCTTGGTGCCCCTCCATGTGGAGCACCGCACGCAGCCCCGGCCCCTTCGTGCCCAGAACAACGAGCAGCTAGAGCGGTACGGAAAGGACGGATAACATGCCGAAAGAGAGAGGGTGGCTGCCGCCCCACAACGTAATGAGAGGTCCTCTCCAGAACCGCTCGTGAGCCAGGGAACCTGCTACCGCAAGAGACTGCAGGAAGAGCAGGTTCTGGAAAAGACTGGGCAGATTTGCAGATGGCATAGATAGTAAAAAGATGGGGATGTATCCTGCAACTCCTCCAAAACAACCGTGGGTATGAGACAGCGCCACACAAACCAGGCTCACCCGGCTGCTCCTAAAGAGCATGACTTAGTGGCAACACTCGGATATATGGATCACTGATCTGATTCAGCGTTATTTCCTATGATCCAAAGCACTCCTGCAAGTGTATGGCAAGACACTCCTCCACCTAAACGGCCTTAAACGCCTGCTCTTATTCTTTTCAGCAATACACAGCATATTTTCCAACGGCATCAAAAAAGCCTTTTACCTGCTTTGCAGGGACGTAAGCGCTGGAAGATTGACAGCTCGATCTTCAGAGGTGATAATTGCCCCCATTGTACCCACAGGACTCATTAGTAGCAACAGGTGTTCAGCACCTGCAGAAATCAGACTTCTAATGAAGCTCCCAAGGTCAGGCTGAAAGTCAATAAAAGAATCGGGAACGGAGCTCTGTCCAACGTGCTATCAACAAGCTTAATTTTCAGGTGCCATCCATTTTTTCCTGATATTATGGTCATTGAAGCTCATATTTCACAGATGGACACCTTTTGCTCCAGGCATATACTACTTGATCTATTTTAGAAATCAAGCACGAGATCCTCGGATATGGCCAATGTGCACACTTCCCGTGCAGGGTAATGGCATGCAGAGGTCACATCTGAGCTGTTCGACACTTCTGCGTCCCAAAATACTGCCTCTGTGCAAGCCACAGGCCCGGATCTGCAAGTGGAACCTATAGGACTCCTGCTAAATCCTTTGGAGTCAGACAGCATCAGCATTTTGGTAGCCGGAGCAAAAGATTTGGGGACAAATTCTATATTATTCATCTAAAAAAGCATTCTGGCATACCAAAACAAGCCAGCAGTATATTTTTACATATAACATAAACCTTCTTCAAATCATCTTTGACAGCTTATCAGAAATACCTATAGTGAGATCTTGGCCTGGTTTACAAAGGTGAAATGGATATGGTATGAATTCAACAAAATTCTCAAAGGTCACTAAGATCCTTAACAGACTGTCTCGCTAGAAAGGCCCACTTAGAAAAGAGATCGTTAAGTTCTTTGGTCTCAAAAAGATCCATGAGAAAGCTTAACTGCCAAAGCAGTGCAGAACGTGCTGAAGTGAGTCTGGAAACAGAAAGGAATAATTGCCGATTTTTAAAAGTATTTTGCAGAACGAGTTTATATTTCCCACAATCTAGCTAGCTCAGAAAAAAAATCTGAAGGAAAATACCAAGGTATCAGTGAAGAGGACTGAATTATTTACCTCCTAGACAGAAACCCGGGTTTCTGCCAGATACACTATAGAGATTAGTCACCCTAGAAGGAGGAGAAAAATAGGAATCTGGAGAATATCTCCTTGCTTTCAATTCTCTGAAGCCAAAACACCCCAACAACATTAGGAGGATAAAGAAGGGCCAGAAAGGGAAGTTTAGAATTTACGTGAAATTCTCTCCTCACGTGATGCACATAGTGACACTGGAACACACGAGTTCACATTGCACACGGGGACAGAAACAGCCAGTCCTTGATGCAGTCCTCAGAAAGGCGGAAAAAAAGCAGCACCCAGAAGACGACGCTGACAAATGTAACATCCTCAACTGGTCCTTTCCCACCGACAGGCATGCGAGGAGGCCCATATGTCCAAACTGGGGGTTTCCGAAGGAGAAAACTAAAATATGCTTTGATCATTCATATATAGAATACTTCAGGCTACAATCATTCTCAGCAAGAGATTTTCCTTAGTACTTGTCTACATCTGTCAGCTCATGCTGATACATTTTGTAGTTTTATTTTTATTGATTTGAAATTTTAACAATGTCACAAGTTAATTCACAGGTCTTCAGAAGAGACCAACAGTAACTGAACTATTCCAACATCTTAATAAACCTACTCCAACAAAAAGACCAAATGAATACTACAATTAATTTATTCTCAACTCTTTTACTGCATTAAACGGTATGAAAATTGTGCCTGCTTCCATAGCTCTCCTTTCTTTTACAAGAGAGGGAAATAACTTGTTCTCCCCCTTTATATGAGCATCTTCCAGGCTTACAATATTCTACCCTACAAGTTATTTTTTCAAATAATGGTAGTAGCACAGGGTGCTTTGCTTTGAAGCAAATTCCAAATATCAATAAGTAGCTTAGGAATTAGCACAGGAAAGGGGCAGGAAGACTGAATTACCAAAATCAAACAGCAAAATATGGAGACCCCCAAAAAGACATTTTAAAAAATTACGCATGTTTTAATGAATAATAGCTGTGTGCCTTTTAAGCCATCCTGCAACTATAGCTTCCAGTCATGAAAATAAATGCAATCTCATAAAATGTCTGATATTAACATGCCTCTTCAACTGCAAGCGAGTTGTCAATAAGACAATTAAGACAACATCAATAATACACACTGCATGTTATTATCTGCTATTCGAAATCTCAGCCTATCCAAAGATCTCTGGAAACAAAGGGTACATCTGACATCGGCAAAAACATTCTGCCAAAGTGAAATACGTGATTCTGAATGTAAACGATGGCACCGACACCTGTAAGGGAAGAAATGAATTGCTCTTAAATACAGTATGAATAACTCCTGTTAAGGGAAAACCTGCCTTTATGGAAGAATCTGCTACAAGAAAAAAATAGCAATCCCATGCTTACATCAATCACTTTATCACATGATCCAAGTCAATAAAAGTACCAACTAAGTGCCACCACTGACCTTAATCTACCAACAATCGACACAGAGGGAGCAGAAATTGTAGTGAGGAAATCAGTTGTCTCTTACAAACATTAGGGCCTGGGGAAAGCAGACATGCGATCTCTCACAAAACTTTTGCCCAATTACACAATATTTTTAACAATCTAGTATAGCTATAGTTACTGGAAGTGAAATAAGTCAGTGTCCGGAGCACTCGCTCAGCTCCAAGGCTTACCGAGGCGCTGCCTGTTGCACAACTACCGAACGCTCCTTCACTTGGGGCTCTGCTCCATCGCAGCGCACAGTAGGCACCCGGCAAACCCAGCCCTCGCTCACATCGCCCAGTGAAACAAGCCATCCGGAAGGGAAGGTGATGAAAGCCCTGCTGCACAGTGATGAATTTCAGCTTTAATCCTGATGTCCCATTTCATCCAAAGTTGCCATTAAACTCAAAAGGAGAAAGGACAACGTAACAGGGACCTAACATTTTTATTTATCCACCTCATAAGCTGAATGGGATTTCAGATTGAACAGAATAGATTTCCCTGTAACTAATGGACCAGATATATTCATACAATGTCTTTTTATTGATTTTACTTTCTTCTACCTATTGTTTGCAGTTTCTTTTGAAAAACACATAGCTGTCATTATGCTGTAGATGTCCTTTACAATTATTATATCATTCACCGGGTCTTAACAAAAAATACATGCTTTGCTACAGCATGCTTTCTAATGAAAGACTCCCCACTAGCCTAAGTAGCGTCTAAATTGTTAGAACATACTGTACGTTTGGGGAGAAACAGAAGAAAATTAGACCCCTTTGGAATTGGTATGTTTGGTTTTGAAATATGTGTCTTTAAAAATTTAATAAGAGAAAGAAATGGCTAAAGGACAGGCTTCATTTTTAACACTTTCCAAACAATAAGCCTATTTATGTAACCGATCACATGACGAAGTTCTAGGCACTCTACAGAATGAAAAGCCTTTTGCACTGCAAAAGTCATCCTGCATAGGACTTTCAAGTTGCAGAAAGGAGATATTCAAAGTGATATAGTAACAAAATACATTAAACCTTGTTAACCTACAGCTTCTGAAATTGCG
Organism: Crypturellus tataupa; assembly: GCA_034781795.1. Classification (NCBI taxonomy): domain Eukaryota; kingdom Metazoa; phylum Chordata; class Aves; order Tinamiformes; family Tinamidae; genus Crypturellus; species Crypturellus tataupa. Next base: position 2,724,445 of record JAWLRI010000906.1, on the reverse strand, counting down.
GGATTATCTTAAAAAGACAAAAATTCTGTCAAGTAATTGAACACCTTGAAGTGTACAGTCATCCTTTACTGATTTTTTTGCTCTATCTCTTGATTTATAGCTTACTATTTGGTTCCTAAGTTATGATTATGCAAAATATGATTTGTTTTGGATGACTATTTGGAATGTTTACAATTATTTAATACAATTTACTTAACTATTTTGCAACCAAATGATGTGTTGAATTAAGAAAGGTTCAACACCCAAATTGCCTTCATATGCTCGTTTTTCAGCCTCCTGCACTGCCAGCCGAGGGGAGCACAACGTGCGTGGTGCTCCACCAGGTTGCACTCATGAAATACACGATTTTAGAATCTTCTCACAAAAGGACAACTTCTTTCACAGAATCGACATTCATTTATGTGCCGTTATGGTAGCTACCAGATGAACACAGATAGAGATTAAGAATGAAAGAGTAAAGCTATAGTCTTTACTACAAAACATAAGCAGAACTTCAGCTGCTGCTTATGCCGACTGCTCCGAGACGACGATTCCGCTATCAGATTCCGAAGCACTTTCACGTAAGCACACAGACCGCGCAGGGATGCTCGCTCTGTCCCGTGGGCTTTCATCACAGCCGTGAGGAGGGAGCTCATCTCTTTCAGCTCTTCACCAGACCTCAGCCCAAGAGCACAAGAAGGGCTTGAGATTTCTGAAATGAAAGGCCCCAGACCTAAGCACCTGTGACAGAGTTAAACTGATTCAGGGGAATCTAGGTAGGAAACTACGTACAAACACTTTCAGGACTCAAGTTTGAGATTAATCCCGTACTGACTATACAGTCCTACGAAAATGTGAATGATCTGCACGCTCCTGAGCAGTGTTCATCCTCACCTCTTACCCACGCTGAATTTCCTACTAAGGATTTCAAAATTAATTCTCTGGTACAGAATTTATACACACAGAAGTCTCAAATATTTACTATAGAATGGATTTTTGACCTGTGCTGGAAGCAGTTCTTCCAGTCTTACAAATGGGAGAAGGCAGCGTGGATTTGGGAGGTTTGTCTTAGGAAGTCACAAGAAGTACTGATGTCATTTGCACGATGACTGCTCCTTCACGAATCAACATAGAGCCAGGGTAGGAAGCAAGGCTGACAATTCTCCAGCTCCTTTCTGAAGATTCAATCTTGGTTCCAGTGAATTCACTGGTAAATTTCTCCATGAGTGAGACTTCTTGATAGACTAGAAAGCCAAGAGGGAAAACAGAAGCAAGAATTTTCCTTAATGATTTCTTATGCATCTCAGTAAGAAGTCATTCTCTTCCTCTTCAGTTATTTTCAGGGTTCAGTTAAGGACAGGATTCTTTTCTGATCTATTTTCCTGTATTTTTGGCACATGCTTCTTTTCTTTCTTTCTACGGGAGCAGGGAAACCCTGAGTTTCAAGGCTCAGGATTTCCAGCTTTGCTCAGGGCTCTGTCATGCAGATGGAAACGGCCTTCAGTTTGCTGCATAAGCTCTGCCGTGCCCCAAGCCGCAGCAGCTCCGCGCGGCTTCATGTAAGCGACGTGTCCCAGTCACCAGCAAGTGTGCCAGCTCCCGGACAGACACGCAACGGGTGGCACCAGCCTCCAACACCGCTCTCCCCTACACCCTTCGCTCTCTGGGAGAGCACAAACAAGACAGAGAGCACAGCAGTAACAGCAGCAAAGAGCAGAGAACAGGCATTTTAGGGGTTTCCTCAGCGTCGCGATACACAGCTGCTTTGCAAAAGTATTAACACAGCTGAGCATCAAACGTCAGGCCCATCTCCACCGCGCCAGCCAACACGATACAGTGCATGAAACTGAACGTGCTAGTTAAACTATGCAGCTCCTGAGCAGTGCCCTCCATTAAGTGTAATTGCATTATCTGACAAATAATCAATGTTCAGATGACACTCAAGAGTCCTAACTGCTAATCCTGAGCTCAAACTAGCTGATAGTTGCCTTCTTTCCAAAGTTTTATATTGCGGCTGTGCTTCCACGCCAGCCCCAAAGGAGGAACAGCATCACAAACAGGGTCCTGGCTCCCAATACGTATTTGCTAATAGTGCCATTAGAGAAATGAAGAACATAATCTGGTTTGGGGAAAAAAAAGAGTGCTCTTGGCCATCGGTGGTGGAGTGAAATGGAACCTTGCTTATAGTCTTACTTAGCATTTTCAGCAAGTTAGTTTTTCATTCAGCTGGGCTTATTTTTAAAGTATTTGATAGAGATTTTTTTGATTTTACCAGGAGTTTCAGCAAGAAAGGAAAGCGCAGTGACTTTGATATCCAGACCTGCAAAGAAAATTAAAATGGCAAATCCTAGTTCAGAACAACCTGTCAGAGCACAAGAGCTGTTCTATAGTTGTGCTCTGATCCAAATGCACAGATGCTGGCGTTCCCCTGGGATACAGTAAAATACTCCCATCCTTTTTCCAACTTTTTCTTGCTCAGCCTTTCCTTCTGTTAGCAGTAAGGAATCAGACAGGCAATCACGGGAACCGCTTCAGAGCCCCAACTTTGTTACCTTCAGAGCCAAGACAGGTCACGAATGATAGGAATGGCCCCATCCTTTGGAAGGGACAAGACACCGACATCTAAAGCATTCAAGACCACTTTGATTCCAAAGAAAAAGATAAGTTTTCATTTGAATCGTTTCTTTAAAAGAAATTCCAGCAAGTATAAGACACAGTTATGATACCATGCGTGATTCTTCGAATCATATACACTACCAACAGCAGCGAAGATTTGAGTACTCTCAGTCTAACAGAACCATGAGCAAAATGTTTCACCGCTGTGGCCTTTTCTGATTTCAGAGGCAGGAAGTTTCATCACAGAAGCGCGTGCATTAACACCCTGCACTCAACTTTAGCAAAGCTACTGCACAGTGTCTCAGGACCACCGCGTCCATGCTAATTCCAGATCAAATGCAACTACAGAAATGCTCAGTGTAAGATCAAGAGTAGTACAGTTGAGTCAAAACTGTAGCACCGTGCAAGCTTTTCCACCAAACAACTTCAACTGAGAAGCTTTTCACACGTGTGAACGTCGCGTTTATACATTTGAAACAGGGCTGATGAAACACAACAAAAAAGAGACTATTTAAAGTTCTCTTATTCTTGTTATATTAATTTCTCTTTCAAAGATAAGCACATTTATTCCTTTTATACAGGCCTTCTACAACATTAGATTTCAGAAATATACACAAGCATCCTATAAGATACTAACATACAATGTAATAGTTTCCATTTCTATCTTCCTAGGGTACTAGCACAACTCTGCATACACTTCTTTGTAGGAGGACGGGGGCATCTGTCGTTCCCAGCCAGTAGGTGTTTAACCATGGACTTCAACGGCAGCAGCGGCAAGTCCTAATAGAATAATAGGTAACTGGGTTACCTAATCGAAGGGTTTAAGTGCTGGCAATATCGTTGATAATAAACTAATAAGTTAGAAGAGCCTTCTTCACCTAGATGTCCAGCAATGATTAGACTAAATAAGGACTGAAGATTGTTTAGCATTAATGCTGCTCGCATTTAAATACAAATTATCTTAGTAGGGTTTTGCATATTGATTGTGCACTGCTGTTAACTCCTCTTATTTCTATAGAAATAAATGATCCCTACTCAACATATAAAAGCTGTCCTACTACTAAATAATGAGCTCAACAGGGGGCAAACCCGAAATGGAAGTGACTGAAAGGGACTAAATTCTGCTCTCTGCAAGTAGGCAGCTGAGAAACACCTAGGGCCCAAACAAGGTACAACCGGCTTCCAAGCCTGACCGAATATTTTGCTTAACGAGGCTAACTCCCATTTTGCACAGATAATGCTTTCTGAGCATATCTGCTAAGAATACAGACACACATGCACCCGCTCACAGAGGGAGGAAGGAGTCCAAGAGGATCCCCCTACCCTCTCTGCGCCTTTTTAAAACTGGTTTCATATTTTAAAGATCACAGAGGAAGGAAAAGTTGTTTTCACATCCAGGTTGAAAATGCATGTGCAACACTCCCACTCCCGGTATCTGCCAGCCCCTTCCTCTAACAACATCCTTCTCCAGCACTGCACCAGCCCAGAGACACCCTGCGAGAACAGAACTGTCCTCAGACTCTTGCTGGGGTTGAGAACGTGTGGATGGCAGCACACAAAGCCAGAGCTTCTCCTTTCACTTCTCTTGGGCTGCTTTAGTTCTATTCAGCTCCACCAGCACCATCACACAGAAAGGTGGAGAACACGGGCACTTAAAAAAAGAAGTAACTGGGATAATCAAGGCTTTTTTTTCCTATTAACAAATCAGAAACTATTAGACGATGTCTTAAAAAACAAACAAGCAAAAAAAAAAAAAATCTATAATTAAACCAAGGATAAAAGTATAATTAGTAAAAGATATATAGCATGTTTCATAAAAACAAGCAACAATAAAAACTGTCTAAAGACTTATTTGTAAATCTGTATTCGTAAAGGAATGGCATAAAAAGAGGGTGTTCCACTCTGATAGGTAATATTTTATTTAGCTCAGATATATGAAACACTTCTTCAAAAGCTCGGTCTCCCAATAGGAAATCTCCTCAAAACAAAGCATACGTAGAAAAATAGTCCCCGTCTGATTAAAAACATTGCTATGTTCTGAATGGAGGCACATGAGCAAACGTCATGCAGTTGAAGAATACTCACTAAGCAGACTGCTTTTACAGAGCCATCAAATCTACTTGATATGTTCATAGTAGCCACAAAAGTGAAAACTGCTATGGAACAGAATATACATATGCAAATAGTTTCAAATTTGATTTTATTAAAAATGTAAATCATAAATTGCAATACTTTTCTGAAAATCCCAGGGAAAAAAAAAAAAAAAAAAAAAAACTACAGGATAATTCATTTCTTTCCCATTACAGAACTTATCTCACAAATGCAACTTATATTTAACTTAATGGTGAAAGTTGTATTCAGTAAGTTAAATGCTAGATGGGCGACATCAATACCGTGTTAACACTGTGAAGTAGCCCATCACCAGCTCCTGTTCGACAGGCGAAGCTGGGGTAGTGCATCCACAAAACACTCCTCTGCTGACCGTGGGATGGGGGCTTCAAACAGAAGCACCGTGAACTTGCCAGACTGATCTCCAATAAGTCTTGGACAGCTATGGACTTGGGGATTACAATATTCCCCAAGATTGCTGGTTAGTGAATGCAGTGACTATTATCATTCATAATAAAAGCACTGAAAAAGATTTGCCAGCCAGGACCCCGAGAAAGTTATGGTTCACTAGCAGAAAGGCTTTTACTTTCCAAAAGGGACCCAAAGGGACCCATTTCTCTTCCACACGGTAGTTCCACGCTGAACACAGACAGAAATTCAAGCCGTGCAGGTGAGAGGAGGTTTTGAGCGCTGCTGTAAGGCCCCTCTGTTACTACCTGCAGGAAGCTCCTCGAGGAGACGCAACGCTTCCTCAAACTTCCTCCGTCACCGTATCCATAAAGCAACTATCAGTATCTACAAATTCGAGGAGCTCACAAAACTCCTCTTTTCCATTTATACTGTTGAACAAAAAAAATACAATCTCAACTAATGACTCACAAACACTTTTTTTCAAGAAGTATTTAAGGGTTTTCAGTCAAAGAGTAACCCTTAGCCAACACTTTAATGAAAGCATCTCCAACATTATCTTGGCTGCAGAAAGTTGCAGATCTCACTGCACTGCTAGATCACAGAACTACTCAGACCAGCACAAAATTATTAGGATTACTGAACCCAGCAATAGCACATGCTTAACTACAGGTGAAGGGTCTGACTCCAAACCTTGGAAAGTCAACTACAAGGTACTCCTGGATTTCCACTGACTTTGGACCAGCTCCTAAAAATACTCTTGGTAGCATTTTTGCACTATTGCACAGAGAGCAGCATCTTGTCTCTACCTTGCAAATATATTTTTACAATGCAGTTTAATTTTATGATCAGAGAGACACCATTGACATCACTCAGGTTTTGTAAAAATCAAAGTTATACAAATATCGAAGACCAATAGAAACGCTTCCATGAATCCTTTTTAAAATCCCATTGAAAAACATTTTTCGTTGTAAACATTTTTGCTAGCCAAGCACTGCAGCATTGTGCAACTGCACGACAGCCAAAGAGAAACTGATGAAAAGCTGACGAGATTGATTTCATTTTTCCAACCAGAGTGAAATACGTAAAAGGAAATAACAAAATAGTGAAGTTATTTTTACATTAGAAAATGTTCACATCTAATAAACTCACATAGAAACTGCACGGCCAATGGAGGCTGCCGCTGATGAACATCTAGAGATCTCCCCGGCTCTGAGGGCAGCGCGGGCAGCAGCGTGTCCCCGCAGCGCGCTCCCCTTCCTCGCGGGCTGCGAGAGGAGCCAGAGCTCGCCCAAACTCTGCAGCACCCCATGCCCTCGGTGGCCTCCCCGGGCTCCGCGGAGAACGCTGGCAGGGCGTTACTACTGGAACTCGGAGCTATATTTATTCCCTTGGCTCCCATCCATCCCTGTTGCAGAGCAGCCAGAAGGGGAACCAACCAACACAGCATGGGATGTGCCAGGGTTGTGCTGCCAGATAAGTTAAGAATGAAAGACAGAGGAGACAGAAGCTATGGGCATGAATAATTCTGTCTCCAAGAAGGGTTTCCTCCCTTTGCGGATCCCCCTTCTACCAATTCAAACATTCTTCTCTCCTTTTTAAGAAATTTTAACAGGGAGATCTACCTGTTCAACAGTTCTTTTATATTTCCCATGATGATCTTCACGAGAAGCAGCATTGCCAATGCAGCACCCCTTGCATCTCAGACATTTGTTGGCATTTACATGGTATTTCTCTGCAGCCTCGCAGTATCGCTAGGCTGAGAGTCATCCTCGAGCTCCCTGCTGTACACAGACAAGCCAGTTCCAAGGCATTTGCTGCAGAAGAACCTAACCCTCAATGCGTTGTGCAGCCCGTGGCTACACGCTTGGCACTCAGTTAATCAGTTTTGTTCAGTGAATGAAGCAAGAGCAACAAAACTCCACTTTGACTTGTAATTTCTTTGGCTCTTCAAGTGTCCCATCACCAACTGACTTCTACAATCATTACAATGCGAGCTCTACTAGAAGGATATAGAGCTGAGCGGGGAACAATTTTCCCATACCAAATGCTTGGAAGATTTCAGAATATCTTCTTGTTCCACGTGAGGACTAACTTGATCCTTTTTGTGGTTTTTCAAAAGGAAGAGCTGGTAGGACAGTGTTGGGAACAGACCCCCTCGCTGTTCATACCCAGCAGTGGAGAGTCTATGACTGCAACAGAGCCCAGCCGGACTCAACCTCCTCCGTCGCACTTGAGTCCAGCTGGACGCGAAGTGAAGAGTCAGCCCTTCTCCTGACCCTCCAAGGGTTTAAATGGTTATCGACCTGGAATAGTCTGAGGCTGCAACTTAACGAAACCTACCTGGGAGGAACCAGAGCATGGTTATGGAAGCATTCATCTGGGACGTGAGAAACTGATTCAAATCAGACATCAGAGGAATGATCTGAATGTGGCTCTACAGCGCCCAGGTGTATTTCATAATCACCAGTCCATAATGAAGTGCAAAGATGCAACTCTCATTCTGAACAGAAACTCAACTGTGGACCTGGGAAATCCTTCAAAGATGCAGCACATTACTGCAAACCAATGAGGGGGGATTTTTCAACTGCAATATGAAAATTCCAGCTAGTTCTGGCCAGAAGTTATACTTGTATATTTGGAAAGCAGTTGGTATGCCAAAGATGCTACCAAAACGAGCAAGAGATTGAAATTCTAATCCAGAAGCGGTTGTGGTTTTCCTACTGCTCATTTATGCAGAAGAATGCTCGTTATCATATACACATCCATTTTTGTATTCAAGTAGAAGAAAGATGCTTAAGCATTTTTTCTTTAAAATGAACGTGACTATTTTAAAATATTTGAGATTTTAAATTAATTTTTTGATGGTAAAATCTGAAGAATTGCAATATTTAGAGCAGGAAAGTTTTGTTAGCTGGTATTATTGTACTAATAAAGATTCTGCAAATCTTCTGCTATTTTATTAGCCCTAAGAGGAATTACACTTCTACAGCACAATCTCAATGAAGAATAGATCCCTTAAAAGGTAATAAATAGTCATTTTATTATACATTTCAATGTTGGGATAACCTTTGTATTTTTGAAACTCAAAGGCTGGATTTCTTTCTGTACTTGAAATAATGAAACAAGGAAAAAGAAAAGTTTAATCAGGATCTTACGCTCTTTCTGAGGGCATCAGGTTTTGTACTAGAAAGCATAAAAGCAGTGTAGCTATGTTAACTATTCAAAGTAAAACCAAAACTCGCAGGAGACTCACCTGCCATAGAAGGAAGAATTTACCTATTCACCCAACCTTGCCACAATTCTATCCACTAACCTTGGCAGAGATGCAAATCAAAAAGGGGGGTACATCCCAATCAAAACGACTTAATGGAAAGCGATCTGCAGCAGAGTTTCAAAACTGCTTTTCTTTCCGATGCCGAGACAAATCAGGTTGAAAACCTTTACATCTTGTAGACTAAAATCGTTGAAAAAAATAACTAAGAGAGCTTAACTACGAGGATGATTTTTTTCAAAACTCTACTGGCATTGATATGGTTGAGCCAGTGCAAATACCTATTAAAAATTCCTTCCACTGCAGTAGAAGGCAGTTTCTGCTGCTTATGTCAGGCTACATTTCATCATAATTCACTTGCACAGGATATTTCACTGTCACATTCCAACCTAAGAATTCGTATCAAAAAAAAAATAAAGTTTTGTACTGCATTATGTGTTAACATATCCATAGGCCTCTCGAGAAAATATGTATGTAAATCTACAAAGCTAACGTTAATACACACACATGAAAATGAAGTGGAACCAGCCGTGCAGAGGCATCAAAAGGAGGGTTAGGCAATGAAGACACCGCCCTACCCGTCAGCCTCGGCTACCGGGATCCCGGCTTCACACCTTCCCGCTCTCTGCACCCCAGCTCTCACGCGCCCTTTCTCAAGAAACAACCCAGGCTTCTCTTGAAGTCACTGATCCCTTCCTCGCTTGTAACCTATTCCATACGTCTATCAGCCTGTGCATGAAGTCGTTCTGCCCAAGTCTCCCCTTTATTCGTGCTTTCTTAAATTGTTGATCACAGGGACAGAGCAATATCTATCTATGGCTACCACCACTACTACAACTACAACACAAACGGTATCAATGTCTTTGCAATTCTCTGGAGACCAATTCAATGCCATAAAATAAAACAATGTTAATACAAATTATGTTATCATTTAAAAAAAAAATAGGAAGGCCGTCCCTGGAACGCAGCCAAAGGCTATTGCACAGGTTAGCAGGTCTGACTCCCGGATTCCTTCCTTCGGGACCGCTGAGCGAGCCGTACGCGCAGGCACGGCTGCGGCAGGGCAACCTGCAGTACTTGACCCCTCCGCAGGACCGATGAACTTCCCAGGACTCTCCTCGTCCTCAGGCGGAGCACCGAGCCTGCCCAGCTGCATCCCCAGGGCATCAGCAAGAGTTTCCTACAGCACGTACAGCAGTCAGCGAGTGACGGAAGACAAACGATAATAACATCAGCGTAAAGACTGAAACAAGCACCGCAGCGCCGAGACGGGCCCTGGGAGCCGCCCGCTCGGGACGAGCGCCCGTTTCTCAGGGCCGTGCAACACGCAGCCTCCCACCGACCATCCCAGGAGCAGCCGCTCCCTTTGGAAGGCCCAGGTGCCTCCAGCTGGGCGGTTTAGCACTAACGCACCAAAAAATGAGCGGCTGGTTCTGAAAGAGCCAGCTCTGCTGCGTGTCCCACATGCAACAAGTGCTGTCGGAGCCGTCATCGTTACTGTAAGTCATCGCTACCCGCAGAAGTCTCAGTTGAAGCCCTACCGCAATGCACAGCGCTCGTTTTTCCATGACTTGACAAATACTAGCAAGGAATTATCTAGTTTTACTTTTGGTTGTACGATTCTCTCCAATGGAGCGATGCACAGCGTAAGGAAGATCAGATACTGAGGTTGCTGTGGCTCTTTTAGTTGTTTTCTTGATCTTGATCTTTGCCTGTCTTTAAAAGACAGTCAAATTATAACAAAATTGTTTGTCTTTAATATAGTTCAACTTGACCTAGTGAACCCATCTCTTTAGAAAACAATCTTCCATAGTGTATTTAGATTAAGACTTTAAAAAAGTGAGTTTAAAATACTTTCAAGGCCCCATCTTACAAATATATATTAAAAAAAAAAGAGAGAGAGAGAAAACTAGGCTAATTATAATTACTTTTCTGCAATTCTTTTTTTTTTTTTTTTTGGATGCATCTGATTTATCTAGTAAGATGCACCTAAAAATTAGAGTGTATTTTAATATAAGGGAAAGGTGCCAAATTCAGAAGATTGGACGAATCGTCTTTCAGGGAGTCTGTTGAGTCGCTGTCTTCATGCAGTTATGCAAAGGCAACACACACTCCCCCTCGCTTCCCTATTCCCATGCTCTTTCTCTCATCTGGGTCTCTGTTACATCTGAAAAAAGATGCTGCAAATCGCCACAACTGCTGTTTGGCTTCACTGCTTAACCTGCCAATAGGAGTGAAAATATCACGGCAGTTATTGTGATCCACTCAGATTTAGACTGACACTACGCATTTACTTCATGTTAAGCAACAAACATCCATCAGATCATTATAATTTTCCTTCGTTTCTGCCCAAGGTCAGATTCTGATCAGCAACTAAGTCACGAAAAGTTCACGCTCTGCATCCAGTCACACAATTCCAAACTAGAACTGCACGTTTCTACAATAACCCTAATATCATCCAATTAAGCAATTCCGAATTATTTTATATGTTTTCTTTCAGTAACTCATCCTTTTCCCCCTGTTCTGTGGCCATCTGCGTTCAGAATGTCTTCAGTAGGGAACAAAATTTGGATTTTCATCCATAGTTGCTAGAAATAAGTTTATTAAAAATTCTCTAAAAGAGAGAATACAGATTCATTTTTTCCAATCTGTGTTATTCTTCCCTGAACCCAAACTGCTTACATCTCTGAAACAGATACACAAAAAGCCTCCAAAAATATGAGGTAAAGAAGACAGCAAAAACACAAGGTATGAAGGGGGAGATATGAAAATGTTTTTTTAATATCATACTCCTTTTAGTATTATGAACAGCCTAAATGCATCTAATCAGAAATCTGATGAAAACAAAAAGAAAGAAAAAAAAAGAAATACAAGTCCTGTCAGACCACACAAAATCAGAAGAAATTAAAATTGTCCTCGTTCAAACTGGAAAAATAAATCTATTTAGTTTTCTTTTCTTTTGAAAATTCATATACTTTTTTTTTAAGGGAAAGCACTGCAAAAACACCTGTGCAAATCAAAGTGAACTTTAAGTGAAAAACAGCAACGTTTGGAAAAATGGCTTGCACTGAGGAAAACTTACGCTTCCCAGGGAATAAGGGCAGCCCGTTTGAATGGGCGAGTGGGTTTTCTGCGCTCTAATGCACATCTCTCGGGTCACCTTAGGCTTCTATGGGGGGTAAACAACTCAGGGTGTTAGCCTTCCCTACTGAGGATCACAATTTGGGATCTCAGCAGTCTTCATCACTGCAAGCAAAACAGGGCTACTTCCAGGCTGGTCTCTTCTGCTAACGCAGGGGCTGGGTTGCTGGCCTCCAGCATGGACAAAAACACGACCATCAAGCTCTTCGTACACAGAAGTCCTCAGTGAAGACTGTGCCAGACAGCGTGCGGAACAGCAGAGAGCTCAAATCTGTTCAGTATCAAAAAGCCTGTAGAAAGATCCCTTTTCCTTCCCTAAAACTGATAGACATAGGCAAATTACTCAAAGCGCTTTAAAACAGTATTTTCATCATAACAACTTATGTTTTCAAGAACTCTTCTGCAAAACGCAGCTTTAACAGGCAGGTATTAAAAGGAGCCTTCCTGCAAACAGAATGGAGGGACTAACTAACCTTTCTTACGTGCGCGTTCTTGATTACATTCATCTGGACAGCAAATGAAAACAAAGTTTAAGCCACTAGTACTTAGGAAAAAAAAAGATTGAATTAAATCTCATTTACCTGCAGTCATACAAATCCAAAGTCGCAAGCAATATGAGAAGACAGAGCAGATACCAGAAAGCGCACCCAGTTTCGGGTTCATCAGCTAAACCAGGATTCTCCCCTAGCAAACGTTCAGAAACATCAATCGATCCTTTAAGCACTTGTTCCCAAACTGGAGGTTGTTTCTTTTCGCAACATTCTGAAAACTTTAACCAGGTCGTTTATTTTTTCCTTAGAAAGACTGAAATACTAAAAGTAAATCCACTGTAACTAAAAAAAAAATAATAATAATAAAAAACAAAAGATACAGAAAAAAGCCAGGAAGTATAAAACATACAGACCAACAGACTAGGCAAACGTCTCACGCTATTTGTGAATATTCTTGCAACAATTGCAGATGGCAGAGCCCTCTTCAGCTGTCTAACTTAAAGCAAACAACAAACCCATCAGCTGTTGACTGAACACAGGGTCCGATTCCCCAAGCTGCAAGCACCCTCAGCTCCAGTGAGGGGAAGCTGGAGGTGCTCAGCAGCTCCAGAAACCACAGCCAAACTGCACAGGGGTCTAGCGGGAGTCTCAAAAAAGTTGTATCTAGGGGAGAATTTTTTCCTTGTGGAAATAAGCAGTCTCCAAGTAATCTATCAGCACAGTCCTGCTCCATGCACGAGTCCTGAAGGCAGCCAGCTCTCCCCTACAGGGGAGAAAAAAGTTAATTCCTGGGGCTCGCAGGGCTCGCATTTGTCAAGGAGCAGCACGTCAATGCTATCATTATCAGGCAAATCAGCCAGGCGGTTAATGGCAGAATCAGGAGACATTTGCTCTCCGCTATCAGCATGACATCACGGGCGAGGCGGCCGCGGCGCAGGGGGGACCGGCCCCCGG
>JAWLRI010000906.1:2685134-2706525 GCA_034781795.1 Crypturellus tataupa | reverse complement strand
CCCCCCCCCCCCCCCCCCCCCCCCCCCCCCCCCCCCCCCCCCCCCCCCCCCCCCCCCCCCCCCCCCCCCCCCCCGGCTGAATAATGCAATTATGGATTCTGTGTCCCATAGTTGACAAAAGCAGGGTGCCTCAATAGACCCTTTGTTACGGGATTATATAATGATTGTGGTGTAATTATGGGAAAAAAGATTTAGCAATAATAAAAAGTATCAAAATACACCAATGAGCGGCTTGTTTTAAAGAAAAGGCTTGCATGTGACATTCGGGGCATGTTAATAACAAAAAGGCAGGATCCGAAAGGGTTGACAAATAAAAAGGACTGTGATGCGCATGATTAAGAAGCGATGGAGACAGATTGATTATTCAAAATGCCGAGCCACAGGGACACTTAAAACATTGATTCAGGTAAGACTAGTTTCATCTTGACTGAAATGAGTTCCCTGAAGATGACTGGCATACATTTTAAATCAGTTTACTACATAAAAAGCATAACATCACAAGCTGAAGCCTTCCAGTTAAAATAGGAGTCCGAGGGAAAGAAAAAAAAAAAAAAAAAAAAAAAGTTTATGTTTGTGGCAATTCCCAAAGAGACTATGGAATTGCAGAGGAAGGGTATGGATTAATTAGCTCTTCCTAAACAGAGGACTTAAATGTACCCATCTTTTATAATCTCTAGTTTCTACTGCCGGATTCTGTGGTCCAATCCCCCTTCTGCAGGTTTGGGGAATGGTATTAATAATCTTATAGGTACCATATGAGCCTTTTTCTGGAACTGCACTAAATTAACTTTCTGTAATAACCCCAAAATCAGCTAAAATTTTCCAATTCATTTTTTTTTTTAGTGAAGTTTATAAATAGTTGTTCAGAGCTATTCAATTTTAAAAAAAAAAAAAAAAAAAAAAAAAAAGATTCCCATGCCTATATAAAAAGTTTAGGAATTCACTCTGCATTTTCCAATTTGATGTGTCTGAAATTCTCTTTGAACAAATTCCAAAATACAAGTTTTTTCTATAGAAATTAGCATAGCAATCACATCAATAATATCACTATCTCTATGGGAATGATAACTGGAGCAGTGGGGGTGTTCTTTATTTCAATTCTTCGTGGATCAACTGATTATATTCTGTCTTCTTTTGAACTTGTTATTGTAAGTCAAGTGATTCTTTATAAGTGACAGCCCTGACAAAGAGACGAGGATGGGAAAGCAGGTCGAAAGGAAGTCGCCATATGGACTTTAAAAAAGGCACTTTTTAAACAAGATAATGGGGAAATGGATGTTGCCTTTTAACCCTGTCAAGGCTGAACATTATTAGCAGTCTCATAAAAAAAAAAGCGCCATACCTCGTTTTTAATACCGGATTTCACCTCCTGATTTTCATGACCTAGAACTTCATGTTTCAGACTACGTCAGAGGCAATGGCACTTCCAAGGCAGGGGCCAAATGTGGCACCCGAAATCACCGACAACCCCCAGATTTGAGAGCACCACACAAAGAGTTACCGAAGGATGGGAGCTCAGGAAGAAACCATGGCTCTTTTTCCAGGGACAGAGATAAGAATATTGACTAGAGATTGGTGAAGCAGCAGCTGCCAAGAGAGGAACTTGAGACATCTCGCGAGGATTTCCTGTTCCTCTAGCATAAGGGCATGATGCTCACCTAACCGCTGCCAAAACAGCCGTGGAGAGGAACGCTGACCATGAGGGCTTTGACTCTGATCCTGGCAGTAAAGTCTTTCTCCACTCCCTTTCTGTTTTGGAGAGACATCTGCAAACGGGCGCAGAATAAGAACCATCTCCCAGGAAACAACAGTCGGAGAGACCCCGTCTACCCCTGCTGCATGTCCAGCGGTTCCGTTTGTTTCTTTGCTTGCTTTTCCTCCCTCCCTAGTCAGCAGGCGATCACCTAGCTTGGCTCCAGAGGATGAAAGTATTAACAAAGACTTCTCAAAATCTGGAAGAGCAAAATCCTTTGGTCAGGCGGTGGTGAGGACCCCGTTAACACGGCAGGTTTCTTCTCCCCTCACATTTCAGAGCCGTTTGGCCTGGGATGACCAACCTTTCCCAAAGCGAAGCTTGAAGAGCTGCTGCAGCACTAAGTTAAGGACATGCTAAAGACAGAAGTTCAAAGATTCTCCCAAAGATTTTACTAGCTCCATGACAGTCTTAGGCTACTCACGAATGGGTGGGATTCAGGTCTGGGACATGCTCAAGGTGGCTGCTACAGGTTTGCTCAGAATTCACAGAATTCCCAAAGAGCTGCCGTTTTACAGCGCTCTTCAGCATCCCCTCTTACTCGTCATCTTTATTGTGCTGTTTCTCTCCTTTTTGTATCCAAAGAGAGTCTTTTCAAAGCCCCTGTGCCCTTTCAACCATGGAGCCTCCGCTACCCCCAGCTACTTCTCTAGCCTTTTTGGTTGCCTTTATCCCTGCCAGAATCTCCTCTATGAGGAGTCAGGAATATCCTGTAGCTTTGAAACCAGGCAAAAGCACCGGGGGGAGGCGAGGGAAAGAACACAAGAAACGTACGTTGCTGGCCCTACTAGGCAAGGTGCTTGAGCTGCCTTGGAGCACAAAGACACCTTCGCCCAGGGCCGTGGGCTACAGGCTTCCCAAGCCTCAGAAGGTGGGACAACCCAACGGTGGAAACCAAGTTCCTTGGCCGGCCAACGCTACCATTCCCTGGGATTTCTACCTTTGTGAAATGCCAGACCTTGAGAAGCTCTGCTTCAGGGAGAAGCAAGAGAGAAGAAACACCAAACTTCACAAGCTTGATGAACCCAATGAAAAGCCTAACAACATTTTTTGATTTTCTTTTTTTTGAAGGAAAGTAGTAAAATACAAGTGGTTCTACACTAATTTACAAAGGGGGGAAGATACATTTGCTTTATATATTTAAATATTTGTAAATTGTTTGCTTTATGAGGAAGGACTGAGGAATAATCCTGCCTTTGTTCTTGGAAAGTGTGATCAGCATTTCCTTCCAAAGAGAGATGATAAGCAACTGGGCATTCTTTTAACAAAGGCTGCAGAAGCCCATTGAAAGCTTAATGACTTTAAGAAGGAGGTCTCTTTTCCAAGGAAAAGCAGAGCATTCGGCCTCAATATTGATAAAGAGAAGTACATAAAAGGAAACATCTAATAGGGACTTTAAATAAGGAATTTCAGAAAACTTAAGAGCAAATGTTTCAGCAAACTCTGGAACAGGTGGTGCGATCTACATAGCAGTCTGAGCCAGTGAAAACACAAGTCATCCAGCAAGAAAGTTGCTGAAGCGCAGTTCAAGAAGACATAAATAAAAAAGGGAAATCCTTTCCAAAATTTCTGTTACAAATATGGTAGTTTTCTAGGCTCTACCACAGCAAACACGGGAAGGTTTTCCCACTCATATAGATTATGTATGAAAGCTTCTTCGAAAAAAGGACTCTGAAATCCCAGCTTTCAAAGCAGAGCGGAGCACAAGCCATCTGAGTACAAGCTGCGTCCAAAACTAGTATCTGTGACGGCTTTCTTACCCAAATAATTAACCAATATACTGCTTTTTGCGTTTGCCACTTAGGCTTCTCCCACTCATCTCCATCGCAGTCCCAGCATTTGCGGCAAGCCCCATTTCACGCGTAACAGCTATAGCCTCGTGGTAGCGCTCACGGTGCTCCTCCTTCCCCGACCGCGGCGCCCACGGACGCCGGCAGCTCCCGCTCACCGCGCTGGTTCCCCATGCCCTCCCCTCTATCCGCTCGCCCATTCCGGAGCCTTTGAGCTAGCAGAGAATTCACTGATGAACGCCCACAGCTAACAGCTAAATAGCAATTTTAAGGAACTGATGATATTTTCTATATCTTACCTTTTATGCTATGGTTTCAGAATAAACTATAGTTCCATAATTTAAGTCCCATATTACCATAATTAGACCCATTAAACCACTGCTACTTTTATCATCGGACTTTGCCTTAGCCTGGCTGTGATTTACATTGCTTAACTCGTAAGCTCTGCAAGCAGAGACACGGCTTTCTTTTCCGTTTGGAAAAGTCTCGTTCGGTGGGTGCTGCTAGAAGTAGACACTTTAACTCCACCTGCGTGCTGTGCGCTCGCACGGAGACTCGTTCAGCCCTGCTCGCAACCGGCCCTCTCGGACGGTTGGATTTGATTTGCCATTTTCCGGCCAAAACGCCGTTGCTGTAGCTCGGCACCTGGCCTTCCTTCAAAGGGAGCACGCGCCGCTCCGCCGTCCTCACCTCAGCCAGGCCAGAATATGAGTTCAGCAGAGGCTAAAAGGACCTCTGCTAATAACAAACACATTTCGAAAAAATTTAAGGCTGAAAAATAAAGTCTTGTTGTTTCCTTAAAGATTTCCATAGTTTTGCTCATTTATAGCTCTTTCTCCACCTATTCCTAGCTGAGCTCAGAATGAAGGCTGCTCTAATGACGTACTTGTTTGGAACAGGGGGGTCACACAACATGAAGCCGATTAGCTCAGTCTGCACAGCCAGCAGAGGGAGGCAAAGAGTATAAATATTTATGCTTACATCATTTTAAGAAGGATTTTAATCAATTCTTAATGAAATGCAAACCTGGTTTCCTAAAAGATAAGACTTTAACTAAGACAATCATTTCCCCTAAGGCTTTGCAATAGCTAAGGTGATGTCAGAACATCATCTTTATGGCCTTTACCTTCTACCCCCTCTATCTCTGTTAAGCTGAAAAGGTTTTAAGATTTACATACTTATTTATGTGGGTTTTTTGTTTGGTTGTTTGTTTTTGAATCTAACCAAAAAGTCTTTCCCACCGACCCGTTAATTTTACTTCAGAAACTCAGACCTTGTCTCTCTCCAAAGAAGCTATGGATAGTCAGATGAATTTGAATGTACAAAGAACTCTGAAACGACTTGGAAGTAACACTTGAGCATAGGAGTTTTCTTCCAGTTGTCAAAAAAAAAATGCTCTACTTACAGACAGAAAGGACGGACTGCGCTCCCTATGAAGTATTGACCACTGCTCTTTCTAGCTACGTATCTGTAGCCCAAGGAGGACAAAAGCATAAACATGACTGAAGCATCAAAGTTAAAAATTCAATTGCTGGGAGACTATTGGCAGGTGAAAGGAATAAAAGTCATCTTCCAAGCAAAATCAACCGATCTCAGACTAGTGCAAATTGCACAGAGGTGTGAGTAGGTCTTGATACGTCTTCAGACATTAAAACATCCCTCATAGTGAGTGGTTTCTAAGCTCAGAGTCCTCTCTAAAAGTGCTATGCCTTTTCTCTCCATGCCCTGTGCGTAGGCTAATGCGAGGGAGTTTCACAGGTTTGAAGGACGTCTATTCTGTACGAACGGGCTGCTATTACTTCTGCAGTCTGGGTTCTGCGAGCACCGCACTGCTGTAATTCACTTCCAGAATATGGCCCACTGGGCAAGATTTGACACAAACTAGTGAAAATCTTGAATAAACCCTCGGAAGCTAAAACTAATCACCACTTTAGAAATCCAAAGGTGATGAGCTTATCTGGGTGATAATAAGCTTTTTAAGAAAAAGTTATCAATCTGCATTTAACCAATAGACAGGAACTGGTCCAAAAAGAGTCTTTCCAATCCATCAGGTAATGAATGCCTATTAAAAAACTATAAATAAGCATTCACCCGAGAGCTTGGAATGGCACTCTGAGAGCTTTTCTGGTCACTCAGGTAAATAATGAGTTTTATATAACCTTTCAGCAAAGATTTTTTTTTGTAAATGAGGAAATGAAATGCAGAAAAGCTTCTGATTAATGTTAAAGTTGGGGTGCAAGCCAACTCACAATTGGGATTTCAAAGCTGGCGTCGTTTTCCCACATGCATTGTTTCCCCTACAACCTCAAAGATAAAGATTGTGTTGTCTTTACTCTGACTTGTTTCTGATGGTTTCAATTTAAGATTTTATTTATATATGGCATTTAAGTTGATGAGCATTTTATACATTATCCGCTCACACAGCAGACACTAAAGTCAATAAGAACTGTAAAAAAGGGCAGAACGCAGGTCCCTAACTAATGTGCAGTCACCAATGATAACGACTACAGTGGCCCCTCATTACCGTCCCCATCAGATCCGTAAGCACTGTGCTTGCTCAAATCTTGAGCTAAAGAAAAAAAAAATAGAAAAAAAAATCTTCTTGGTGTCTCAGTTTGTCGATATTTACTACTCTCCAATAAAATAACTCTTATCAAGTATTTTGAGCTTTCTTGATGAGTAAGAAAAAATAGACCTATAAAGAGATCTATCAATTATCTTAGCATCAAATAACCTGGCAACAAAGATATATGACAAAATTAAATGAAGCCTTTTCCTGGATAGCAGTGCAGCCCTCCCTACAGAATTGTTCATCAACCGTCCTCAACACCTAGAAAAAATGAGTTTCATACCCCGAAGGTTAAACTTTGTTCGTTATGGATTCAATGAATGCAGATCGTATTGCAAGTCCATGAATGAAAAAAAAAAAAAAACTTTTCCCACCTATAAGCATGGCAGCGTTTCACAGTGGGACAGATGTTTGAAAAGGCTAAAATACAAACCAAGAAGGAGAAAAAAACAGTACAGTGTTCTCATTCAACAGAGATCTTTCCTGACCCTCGCGATTCTAAAGAAATATATCCTTCCAATTGCTCCATATTGTGTAAAAACATATTTTTTGCATTTATTAATAATTCAAACATGTTGTTATTTAAAAAAAATTATCCACATCGTGTGTTCATAGTTTCCATATACATCTGTCAAACTTTATTTTGTTCTACCATTAGACCCTAGGAATGGATTTACCCTTTGTTTCTGTTTCCAAGTCTCTGAGGAATGTTTGATTAGGTAGGAGGGTTTGTTTTATGCCTTCCTTGTTCATCATTGCACAAGTGCTGCACAGGCTAAACCAAGTTGGCTGATTGGTGGAAACAGCAGCTCAACAGTGTCGTTAATACAAGGCAATGAGTAATTTCTCACCACAGCTAATCAGCTGCGCAAGAGTTATGAATCAGAGAATGCAGCTGTACATCAAAATGCATTTTAAGGTAGCTTGTCGTATATACAGTATCTAGTACCATCTTAGACAATCATTTCATATTAACACACTCCTGGAGCCTGGGGTGCAGCAATCTGCATATATACGTGGTTGGCCAGAATGCTAGAAATTATCAAATAAATGGTCAAAATCAGAAATATTCAAACTGGTATGTCATTACATCCCAGTCTACGTTGTTCCAGTTTGGCAATGTCAACTGCAAAAGAAAAGCAAGCCCAATGAAGATGACAAAACAGCTTCTGCTTTACCGAGGAACCTAAATCAATTTCACAATTCCATATCATTCTATACATCCATCTATAACTAAGAAATAACAGGATAAATACAAGATAAAAACAAGACATTATTTACCAGATGTCTTCCACATTAAAGCTTTTACATCCTCTCGTGATGGGTTGTAGTTCACCGAGACTTGCAAACCTGTCCTTCCTGAAGAACATACCTTGAGCCGCTCGGCATCAGTACGAGTTCAGAACGCTGCCCCTCTGTTAGAAAACAAACTTGGGTTCAGTAGGAGTTAACATTAACAATTCAAGAGCCTGCAGAAGAAATTAGAAACATGAGTCCTCCATAATGATGATAAAATCAAACTGGCAAATAAATGTATTCTCAAATATCATACTAACAAAATGGACGAATATACACGACTAAAATGGTCTCCTAAATTTCAAGTGCAGGACCAGGATTCTCAGAAACCTGCTCCGAAATAGTAGAACCTGAGTTAGAAATCTCTCAGGTAATCTCCCTACTCCGTATCTGCACACGTAACACCAACTTTGTGAAGTCCACGATTCCACCCTACTAGACTAATCGAAAGTCCACTGGGATCTGTTCCTCTGGATTGGATGAGTTCTGGATCAAGTCTTTTGAAGATAAGGAGTGAGCTGGAAACAAAATGATGCCATAAATCAGGATGAGTGCTACAGAATTAAGTATTACAAAATGTAGCTTTTCATAGGGTATCATGCTAAGGTTATAAAAATAAAACAGTGCAACTATTGAAATTTAAACAGGAAAAAAAAAAGGGGAAGCTAGATAAATATTTGTGTTATTAAGGAATTAACAAAGTAGTAGCATTTAGCTTTCTTAAAAACACAGGCTCTATTTTGATACCCACACTTTAGGAAACACTTTAGCTCAGATAAAACCAAGCGGATAATTAAAATTATAACATTAATTGTACCCTTAACAGATAAGTAAACTTGGCTAGAAAGTTTTAATGAGTTAAAGTGAAAAGGCAATGTCTAAATTAACTGAGTAAATTGGCAAGGAGCAATTTATTGTATATACTGACCCCTCTAACTTATTTTAAATGTCCAAATTTGAATTACATAGATTAGTTTCCATTGCATGATACATTAAATTACCAGGATAAAAGAATTTCTCTCAGAATCTGCTTTCTAGGACAGGTAACAGTGCTTACAAATTAACTGTCCATTAATGTTTTATAATAGTGTTTCAAAATCCACGCACGCTGCAGAGATTCCCAAGGGAAATGGCAGTGGTGGACTACGTGTAGAAGGGCACCACAGACGACCCAAACGCAATGGCACCAAACTGGTTCTTAAAGAATTCGCACCGTCTGCAGAGGGTTTGGGCTTTGGGAGTTCTTAGGGCTGCAGAAGAGAGGGGCAGCTGAGAACAGCCCTCCGAAGTGCAAAGCCACCGTGCAACGGGCTGCGGGGTTACTTGCAGACGCACAGGACAAGACGGAGAGACCGAGAGCGGTTGTTCTGCTCTCGCCCGAGAAGCAGCTACGCGCTTACAGGAGCCGCTCTGCATATTCCAGAATGGCTTTTGGACAAAGCCGGTTACTGCCAAATCCTGACTGAAATAACCGTGACGTAAAAGCCAACATAGATGTATAGCCCACAGGGAGTTGTCTGACTGTATCAGATTTTAATGTATCTTTCAGTTAAATCAAAGATCCAAATGCTAAATCCAGCACTTGGAGACATCAAGGGAATTTGTGACATTCCTCAGAGGACTTGGTGTCCATAAACTAATGAATGGATAAAACTGATCTCAATATTTAGTTTCTCATTTGTGACAAATATAATATCGATGTTATTTAACTGTTTCACACCACCATATATGTGAACATTTTACAAAATAGAAACTGCTCACCCAGAAATATACTACGACAGATAGTGGGGTTATGCATATAATTAGAAAAGAGACATTGCAGAAGACCATAACGTAGGATGATTTAGAAGTTCAGCTCTTTCAGCTCCCACTAAATACTGTCAAGCATCAAGAGGTTCTGAGCCAGAACTAACCGAAAACAATGGAAAGATTTCCATTCATTTTAATAAGCAATGAATCAGATCCATAAAAATGAACCAAACTAGTAATGTGCTGTTGCTCTGAGTTGTTTCTAGGAAAAAAAAGAAAAGAAAAAAAGGAAAAAAAAAGTCTCATTCCTAATCTCAGAATCCTGGAAGATACATAGCAAGAACAAGACGACAACTTCACACCTTGATAAACTGTCAGTAACTCGATCACAGGTAAGAGTAGTGCAGAACCAATGGTCAGGAGTAAATAAACCTCGAGAGGTTCAGCCTGGGTATGAGGAAACGCAGTTCAGCTCCCAGCGAAGGGCTATCCAAGCATCCCTGGGACACCACGTGTTGCGGTACCTCCGGAGGAGGGAGAGCAGCCACACGCGTGCTGAACCTGCAGGCCACAAAAAGCCTAATTCTGCAGAGTTAGCAATAACTATTGCCTTTTAAGACCCTTCCATGCCCTAAGCGTAGCTCCATGGCCATCCTCTGCCTGATCCTGCCACGCCGCTCCCTCCTGGAAGCTCCATACATTTCCTCTGTGTCCATACGGCATTCCCAGCCCCTCTCCCGCACCCCGGCATGGAGGCCAGCACAGCAGGATGGCACCCGCTCACCTCAGAACTACCCACACAGGTCGCTGCAACAGCGAATCGCCTTACAGAGCAACTCCAAAGCATCGAGAAATTCAGTAGAATTAGATATAGATCTGGGACATGTGGGTTTCACAACAGAAACGACTACTTTTCAAATGCGGAAGAGCTAAAGCCCATTTTCCTAATGTACTTTATGACACCTACAATATCGTGGCCCAACAAATTCAGATTGACATTTAAAAATCACTAAGAAGCCTATTCCTCCTGTCAGTGCAGGCCTAGGGCATCCATCGCGGTTGGGGAGAACTGAGCACACACACTGAGGGCAGGAGAGACCCTTGAAGACTTGACCATGAAGCTCTTCTGCAGATAATCTAAGGAAACACGAGGAGCCGTACCCTGCTGAATTCACAACCACCATTTCACAGCTACAAATCAAGTGTATTTGCTGTTTGCATCTGTGCTAAGTTATAATAATAGACTATAAGGAGAAAAGAAAAAGCATAAGAGCAAAAAGATGCTGTTCTTCCAAACTTAGTGCATCATCACAGATCTGTTAACTTTATGTAAGAGGCAACCTAAGGGTATCAAGTTTAAAAAGCACAGAATCAATAAAAAGTCATTAAAAATCAATGTATGAACTGGTTTGCATGCCCTCAGCCATCACTCCTAGGCACTAATGCTCTAATAATTCTAAATTGATATGCACAGAATATGCCAATTTAAATTTATTGGAGTACTTCAAATTTTTAAGTGCTTAACTTTGGAGAAGATTAGCTTTATGGGGCCAAAGCAGTGTAGAATGATCAGAAATGTTTAGAATGCCTTACATTTTCAGTAATTTGAAAGAGATTAAAGGACTAGCTTTACAAAATTAAGAATGATTTCAAAATCATTGCATCTCTTCAAACGGCTAGAAATGCTGGAGTCACAAATAACATTGGTGTATAGCACACACGCAGCGAAAGGGGTCTCTTCTCACATCGATGCCCAAATGAAATCCCCAATAGCATTAGGCAGCTGCACACGTATAGCAAAGAGAAAAGCAGCCCCCTGCAATGTGCGTGAAACCCGCAAGGATTCCTAGCGCCAGACAGGACTCATTGCTACCAGGAATCCTCAAAGTCTTTACAGTTTAACGTCAAAATGGGAAACATCTGGAAATCAACACTCTGGTTAAAATTCTAGTTCATCGTAGTTTTTATTGCTGTTAGACAATTAAATATTTTTCAAGAGACTCCCGTACAAGTGTATAAAAATCCAGACTGAAGGTCAAGCTATGGGCACGTACGTGGAGAAGCCAAGAGCTGCAAACGTGGGCGCTCCAACAGCCAGATCCCAACACCTTGGGAATGCTGGCCTGCTGGTCAAGCTCCTGGTCATTTAAGGGATTTCTCCCGTGAGTTTAGAAATCTTCTACGTGTTTCTCGTGCTGAGCTATCCCCATCCCCAAGCCTCTTCCCCAAGGTTCTCCAAGCCCAGCACCTCGTGTCTCCTCGCTAGGAGCTGCACAGCTACACGGCCTTTTTGCCCCCCTCCTCCTTGCATTTCCATTCCTATACCTAGAGAGGAAAAATCTAAAAGGAACATTAACAGCTCCTTACAGCCAAGATGAAAGGTAGGAAAAAGCAAGACGTTAAAAAGGGTGAAGCTAAAAGAATAAATTGTTATTAAGCCTATTAATGGTTTTAAAACATCATTGTTTGTTTATGGCATGGTAGAGCTTAGCTTTTTATACGTGTTTCATTTGTACATTTTACTTATTCGTTACTGTTTAACAATGCCATGAAGCTGATTTAAACCCCCTTAGTAAAGTCCTGATCATTTAATCCAAATCTACTAACCCTACTTTTCAAATAACACCGCAACAGCACAGAGGTTAACGTTTCCTAACTACAAACTGCAAGAATAGAGGCTAAAATTTTACGAGGGCCCTCAAAAATAATACCCATTTTATTAAGTATAACACTGGCAGAGCTAACCGCGTGCCTTCGTTCCATGTTTGCGCGAAGATGGGGAGCGCGTTACAAACGTCTCCATTTCCTCACCTGTGCGAAGGGGCAGGAGCTGCCGCGTGGGAGCCGCTGCGTGGAGCCTCTCCGACCAGGGCGGCATCTCCTCCCCAGTCCAGTCCACAACAGAGCTCTCTTGTTAAGGGTACAGCAACTCCAGCAGGAGCAAACAACCAACATCTGGGGCATTTTAGTTTATCATTCATTTTTTCCACATTCAGTGCTGCTCCTCTGCAATTCTTTTCCTATATATTATCTTGCACTTCGCAGATCCTAGCTGAGGAAAGAAGGGAGGAAAAAAAAAGGCAAACTTTTATCCAGTGAGACACTTTATCAAGAAAATTCTACAGGAAATTGGTTGTTACCTGCGGATAACAACTGGTTTGTTAGTTAATGGCTGGAGGCATAGCCAAGGCCAGTTAATGCTCCAGCTGTCCAGTCATTAACTGCAGTAAAGACTGATTTTGAGGAGGTTATTGCCGTGATAAAATATCCTCAAAAGATTATAACAGCAATAGTGTACGGGAAAAAAAAGTATTAGCGGCTATAGTGTGACTGAATGGCTGCATTTGAAAAATTGGTCATTCCCTGGTGGTTCATAACCGATTTTCCACCAGTCAAAAAGCAAGTTGTGCTCTGTTAGGTTTATTGTACAAGGCAATAAAAATATTGGCCAGGTTAAATTGTCAGCGTGTTATGACATTAACCATTCTTTTACTGTGCTTAATTTAAGTGTTACTATGATTCATTATGGAAAGAAAACTGTCCTTTGCAAGCAAACAGGCAGTTCAGCACTCACAACAGGTAGGAATAATAAATCGGAACGCAAAATTAAATTTTGTTTGATGGCTTTTTTCCTCACTTCTAATGGTTACTTTTTTTCCATTTTTTCCCTAGAAATACTTCAGAATTCTTGGCTATTTCGCTTGCAAGATTGTCTTCCAAAGTTTGCATTATTGATGTGATGCCTGGCAGCAGTACTCTAGTTAAGAGTGTGACAGCATTTCCATTAAAAAACCTTTTTGATGGTTAACTTGGCCATCAAAAGTCGCCTTGTGCTTCATTTGGCATGCGGATTCCCAGCCCGCAGTGCAGAGTGAAGACCTGAACCATGTGAGCGGTTCCCATCTAATTCTCTCTTCGTTAAAGTCGGACCTGCACATGAAACAATGTGCACACGCAATTTCTGTGCACGTGATTTGATAAATCTGGACCTGTTTGTATCAAGTTACAGGAAAATATGCAAAGTCCTGCAGATTTCTGTGTTAATTTGCATGCTTTTATCATAAAGGCAATGTGCTATCATAGTAATCTTAATATACATTGACAGAATACACCATAACCTCTCCAAAAAGCCATTAGGGTTCATTTTATAAACTTATAATAAGAATTCTAGGCAGATTCAGCATTGCATAATTCATTTTTTTTAATTATTATTATTCACTGACACCTCTAACAGGAGTGGAGTCATTCAACTTTAAATGGTTAAAGCTTCAGACGCAGGTTTTCCAGCAGAACCCGGAGCAGTTATGCTGTTCCCACTGACCTGTTAATGGTTCCCTAATTCCTGGACATTCCTCTGTAGATTCCTGCCCAGCTGCTTCGATGAACAGTTTTTGCTGTGATCTGCTGACGTCTGGCGCATCCTGGCTCCGCTTTTAAGTACTCCAGGATTTCAGTCTCCCACCAGCTCCAAGAGCACCTGATTTCGGACCGTGAGTTTGGCCCGTTATCCTGAAGGATTTTACAGGCAGAAGTGATGGTACAGGGTATCCCCCCGGGTTAAGGCTTCTAGGGAGCCTCCAAGCAGCCGCTTACCACGTCTCCTCAACCTGCAGCAGAAACCCCTGAGATCTTCCATAGCTAAGGCCGCCTTTGATTTCCTACTGATTTTTAAGAGACAGCTAATGTTAACCACTTTTTTAGGATTAACGATCTTCAGTGGAGAGTGAATTGTTAGCTTTCTTGCTATGCCAAACACATTTAATGATTGTGCCCAGACTGCTCAAAACTCAAGCTCAAAAGAGCTTCCAGCAGCAGTCACGCACAGGGTGCAGAGGAACCTGCTTCAATAACACTAGCACCAGGCACGGGCCAGGACTGCCATCAATGCAAACTGAAGTCAGTGCACCAGAATGGCCAGGAGCTTACACGGATGCACAAACAGAGCATGATTTCTGAAAGTCAAGACTTGAAGTCAATGAAAAATGAGCATCAAATTCATTAGGCGCTACTGAAATAGTGGTCTGTTTTAATCAAATTTGATGCAATGACTCAGTCATACAGTGTTATACTATGGTAACTAAAAGCTTCTGCATGTTTGTGCATGCACAAACATATATATACATATATATTCACACATATTTTCAAACACAGGCGTGTTCACAAGTAGACAGAGATCTCAAAGTACTTAACACATGCTAAAATGCAGAAGCACTTCCAAGCAAGTGCTATTAAACCTCCTTTAATCATGGGAAAACTGTTGCACAGAGGGGTTAAGTGACTTGCCCAGTGCCGTACAGCAAACGCAGAGAACGCCAGGACAGCTCGTGTGAGCTGCGGCTCAGCCTTCTGGCCTGGCCACCACTAAATCTGCATCGCGTCTCCCTGTGCTCTCAATCCCGGTCTCTCCTTAAAGTGCAGCCAGGAATGAGGATCCAGGCTAAGTCGTGCCACCATGTGTAATCAGACCCACAGTGCAAGACGTATATGTCTTACATTTAGATCCGTACAAAGGCCACAACTTCAAAACACAGTTCAGAAGGGCTTCCAGGACATCTGATGCCACGGGCACCACAGCTCTGCGTCTGGGCTTACCAGCTGCTGCTCCAAGGCTTGGGCCAACTGTTGCTGCCAAAGGATACTCAGACGATGTGCAAAACCGGAACGTGGAGAAGAGAGGCATTCGTCATCTTTGATGTTGGGACTTCAAGGGAAACATGGGCTCCTCTCCCAGCCACGGGCGATCTCAGACATCATCCCTACCTTGATGTTTGACCTGCTGTTTTGATGGCTTGGTTTGATTTTCAGCATTAGTTGACTGCAAGAAGGTTATAAACACGGCACAGTAAATCACCCAAAATAAGGAAGGCACAAGTATCTCTGTGTGTCTGTTCTCTATTGGGTTCGAACTCTTTCCAGATGAAGTTACAAATGGATTATTTGATTTCTTTCTTTTTTTTTCCCTCTCTTAAATGTGACCTTTTATCATAAAGTGGTTCCAGAGCGCTTCCAGATGATCTGCCATTATTTCGGCACTGATGGCATAGAGCCACCGCTAGTGTGAAGGGCAGACGCCCTCAGGGCAAGGACCGCAGTGTTCAATATTACAAGGAACATAGCTGGCCGCAGTGGCCTTGCATAAAATCTTATGTGTTACCAAAAGGTGGAGGAAGAATTCATATACAGAAAGCCAAACCAATACGCACTTTCATGTTGAAATTTCAGCAGTATTTCATATAATTTTTAAATGGAGAATTAAGGAGAATGGGAAATGAGCATGCTACCAAATGCCTCATAGTCCATCTTAACAAGTTGTATTGCTATGTCCAGAACAGCTGTACTTTTGTCTGTTACAATGTCACTTGAGATTCTCCAGATCCTCCCACCAAACTGTGAAAGATCCAGGCATTTCTCCTGCAGACACATCTCTGCGCTATGGACACGCCACAGGACACCAGCCCTGGTGGCACCACTGAGGGTTTTCTTGCAAGAGTCATATTGCTTCTGGGCTAGAAATACATGTATCCCCCAAGAACAACAAGACACAAAGCACTTGGAGGCCGTTGTCGAATGAAGACACGCACTGGCACCAGCACCAATTCTGTTCCCCATATCTGCTCAAAATCAAGTAATTTCTCTCTGCTGTCCACCAATAAAGCCTGGCTCTTTGTCAAAATATTCTGTGAAAACTACAGTCAACAAAGTGTTGCAGTTCTTTTCTACTGTCAAGAGAAAAGAACAGACAGACTCATAGTCAAAATCACCTTCAGCCAAACCCCCCGCTGTCAGACAAGTGCATCATTGTGGATTTTGGATTGATGAACTACTGTATTTTAGTTTTCCTGCCAAAGCAACATGGGTCTCAGCAGCAGGAAAGAGAATGGAGTGAGACAGGGAAGAGAGGCAGCAGAACACGCTACACCTACGCAGGGGCTGCCAACACAGGATAAAGGGCACTCTCTGGAAGGGCAAAGACACAGATGTACACGAAGGACGGGCAAAGGCACGAGAGCAGAGCAGAGGCAGTGCTCGGGAAGGCAGGTGAACAAGCAGCGCTTCTGGACGTTTGTGACGAGAGAAAATGCCAGCAGGGATTCAGGGGAAGAAGGAAAAAAAAACCAAACCCACACAGAAGCAGCTTTAACAATTTCCTAACAAGTGGCCCGTGACACAGACTGCCCCATGTCGCAAACCACGCACATCCCTGGACGCGCGCTTGGAAGCAACTTTGCAGGGCTGAGGGCAGCCCCGAAGGCTCCGGACACCTTTCTGCTTCTCTGACAAGTACCCGTAATAGCTGCCTAAAACTACGTGTTCTCCTTTCCCTTTCATGCCAAACGCTGCAGAGGAAGAGAGGACACGGGGGAGGAAAGGGCCGCGCTTCAAAAGCCTCTCGCTGCTCCAGGAGAGCTCACCGGGTTGGTACGCTCATCCCGACGCCCAGGTAGGAGAGTGCAGTCTGAGTCCAGACGTGGCCGCAGCCAACCTTT
This sequence comes from Crypturellus tataupa, assembly GCA_034781795.1. Lineage (NCBI taxonomy): Eukaryota > Metazoa > Chordata > Aves > Tinamiformes > Tinamidae > Crypturellus > Crypturellus tataupa. Next base: position 2,689,881 of record JAWLRI010000906.1, on the reverse strand, counting down.
TTCACAGAAAATTATTTGACCGATCAAGGAGCGCTTCGCAGTTCTACCCGGCCTCATATTTCAATAGACTCCAAGCTGCACATCGCCCTGCACTAGAGCACAGACCAACCAATTCATTCCTGTGTTTTCTAAAACTATTTCATCCTGCACTGCGTTGCACCTCTATAATTCACATCTATTTGCGTGACGGCCACTAGAGATTAGCACTTACTCTCCTTAAAACAGGGTTAAGAGGAGTTTCATTTCAGCACATGCCAGTCTCTTACACACATGTGCACGTACACATGCAAACATGCAGTTTGTAGGGAAACAGAGGTTTAACACAGAAAACTTAACTTAAAATTTGTTTAAGACTTAAAGAAATTAAGCCAGATTTATTTTGGGTGACTAGTATTTCTTACATCTGAGGGATAAATGTTTTCTCCTATTTTAACAACATCTATTCCCTTTGATTTTGTCACACATGTTGTATTTAACTAATAGAGTATAAATACCAAAACAATGGAATATCCAGGATTAACTCAGCAAATGCCATTAGACTCTGTGCAGGCATCGTATAGAAATGGCACCAGAAAAAAATTGGGGTTCTTAAGGATCATTTCCAGTGATTCATTTTCAAAACTAAAGGGATTTTTAATACTCGAAAAATTCAATATATTTCATAGAGTCATTACATTTTGTACAGTTCTGAAATAATGCCAATTTTGCAACTTAATTTGTTAAAATGATAATAAACGAGAAGGCTGTCACTTGGTGGAGAAAAACTAGCTCTTTTTTCTGTTATCTGTTTTGCTGTAAGGTTAATTCTTTATATTCTATATTTAAATTAATTTGGATTTCTTTTATAATAGGGGACTTACTATATTGCAGAATTAGTAAAGAAAGGGGCAAAAAAAGGCAGGAAATGAATTAGGAGGAGGGGAAAGGGTAGGAAGAGATCAATTAATTTTTTTTTTCTTTTCCAAAATCAGATATGCACATATTTTAGTTTGGAGAGCATATGCTGCTCTTGATGTGGATCCAAAACTGAGCCAGTGCATTGAGCAAAATAAAACCAGCTCTGTAATTATTAGCAGAGACATACTCGTGAGGGCCATTTCCTGTAGCAAATGCCACTTTTATTTTCTTTCCTGTATCCTAATAGGATCCACTTAGCACAGAAGGAAAAGAATAGCCAAAGTTCCAGCTTGCATTTAAATGATAAGCCATGACCAACATTGCATTTTTTACCACGCACCTTGGAAAGCCCTGGGGGGCACGTGGCCTGCTGGATGAGCTGAAGGTGTTCGTCTTCTGCACCAGCCCTGTCCACAAGCTTGGAGGAAAGCAGGAAAGAAAGCAAAATTTATCGCTAAGCCTGTTCTGGCCTGGATCAAAACAAAGAAATCTGCGTAAAGCGTGAAGCAAAGACCACGGGCAGCGTGTACTAAGAGAACATCTCCCACAGGACTACAACATAAACTGGGCTTTATTAGCAGGACAGGCCAGGACACTATAGCCCACAGGACTGAACAAAGCAGAACGTGACAGTGAGGGATAAAGCTCACAGCAGTTCCACGTAAAGCTGTAGAGAAGGTATTTGGGGTTGGAGGGGAGGAAGAAAACTAGTGGTTCAATCTTGATTTGAGAACCGTTGTGCTTCTCACTGGTGGGGATGTTTCTGCATGAGAGCCAAAGAAGCAGCTCACAAACGACTAGCTCAGGAGAGAGAAGAAAATTAGTTATTGGGGTCACTATTTATAGGGTATCGAAGAGTAAAAATGCATCAAGAAAATCAGTATTTGCTAAAATAAGAATAAAACCATTTCTGTGGAAAAACAGGGACAGCTATCAATTCTTCAAGCTATCAGGGATTAAAAGGTTAAATGATTTCTTCAGAACCACAAGGATGTGTTTGTGTCAGCATGTGGAAGGCCATTTTCCAGCACTCAAGACTTACCATGCATTTGGCTTGTTATTTTTGCAAACCTGTATGAAGAGATATATAGACACACATCTATCCAGCTAGTGGACATAGCATTTTTAGGAATGTTGTCACATAAAGTAAATATACATTTTTATCAACTGCATATGGTTTGTCACCATGTATTTCTCATTATGTCTTTTTTTTTTTTCCTTCTTAAAGTGAGGAGCAAGAGTACCAAGACTTCTCATAAAATCCAGATGATCCTTCTTGATTATTCCTTCATCAGGGCACTGAAATTCCCAAGTCCAGTGAGTGTTACCAAGACTCCTATACGAGGACCTACAACAGCACATTTGATGCTATCCCTCCCCATTCCCATGTCCCTTTCATGCTGCCTCCTGTTGTCACCTTTTCAGGTACACTTGCTTCATGCATCTTGGCTCCAATACAGAAAAAAATCTGCCTATTTCTGCTTCTAGGACTTCCAACTCCCAGAAGCGCCGTAATCACTTCCTTTTGTGTGGTGTTTAGATCTACAGGAATGTGAAGAGCCCAGAAAGAACCCTGCAAAATCTGGGATTATATTTATGTCAGTGTAGGAGATCTCCTTCTTCTAAAGGAATCAAAATGAGAAAACAACATTTTTGCTGTATTCAAATTACCCCAGAAATATGGAAAACTGTTAGCTGTTAAAAAGCAAGAGCTTTAAAAATTGCCATCAGATCCATTTTGACACTTTCTAAACTGCAATTTAATATTATTTGCGTTATGGAAAATCTCCCACAGCCCCCATAGGCTCAGGGGGACACTGCATTAGTCATGGCACAAGCACATGCGAAGACGCAACCCTTGCCCCGGCAAACTTTTTATCAGCCCCTAATTAACCTCTTCCTGATCCTTGAAGCCAGAATAATCAATGAGTGTCTATCCTGCCTTTAAATCCAGTCCACTGGGGGAGGAGGAGGATCCATGGAAACATTATTTTTAAAAATCTGACTTCTAAATTACCTCCTATGCGAGACAGCCCTAACAAACAATATTAGGTCTGCCAAATCTCTCCTGCTGTAAATAACCAACTCGCCTTGTACAGCATCAGCTGCTTGAAAGGGCTTTCATTTGTTTTTACTATTATGAATAGTCAAGAATTCAATATCACATGAATGGGAAGCTTCTAGAAAACTTAAATGCGCTTCATTGTGACTTGATGAATGGCTGACTGCTGCATTGTTATAAAAATATACTAATATACTAAAAAAATCTAACTTTATTGTGATTAACCCCCATGCACAGGGTTGCACAAGAATAGTCTCCACCCTGAAGAAAACGTCTATTGACATATTGGCTAAAAAACCCTAGGATTTTCAAAAGGCCCTTTGACTCTCAGTGCAAATTCAACACTTACCTAACCTTAGGCACATCTGAACATCAAAATTCCAAACTCATCTCTGTACAAATAGTGTATCTAAATCCAAATTGAATCGGTGGAAGCTCCCTATGGCAGTTTAACCCATAACGCCTTCCTCTCCTCTCCGCTATAATCTAAGGATTGCTTTTGTTTGAGGAAAGGAGACAAGAAAACACTCCTTACGAGCACTCTCAGCCGTGCAGCACGAGGACGGAGCCGGCTGCGTGCATTGCCGTTGAGTGCTCGGGAAGCTTAGCACAGGAGAAATGGGATGACATTAAGGGCAGTGACTGGGTAAGCGTGAGAGCAGGTATGAAAGGAGAGAGGTGGTGTAATTAAGGGATGAAGTGAAGTAGGGGTGCCCAAAGGATTTTAGATAATAGATGTCATTAAGGGTGATTCAGAAGATTGAATTGTGCAACACAAATCAGCGTGGAAGCTGTGGAACAAGCCACGTAGAGAGGAGCATCACTCCTCTACTTAGGCTGGAGAAGTGCTGGTGCGCTTTGTGCACTGCCAGCTCTACAAGGGGACTGAGCTAACAAGAGAGATGATTAGTTTTCTGGGGGCAAAGGTTAAGGATGTTAGTGAGAGGGTTGATATGTTATAGTCAAGAGAACCTGGAATGAATCCTGTATTCGTGCATGTGGAAATTAAATGATAACAGAAAGGCAGCAAGAGATATTTCAAAAGAGGCTGGAACTCTAAAGGAAAGAGGAAAGTACGTTTCTGGTTCTGTGTCAGTTCTTCATAAAAACGCTTAAGTAAATCTTAGCAAACTTGCCCACACAAAGAGCTTTTTGGCTGGCACAATTTACATACATTGGATTAAGACAGTGAAATCTGACTGTCGACAGCTTTGACTTACCGGAATACAGCAGAGGAACCTGGGGGACCCAAGGCAGCCAGAGCACCGCACCATTTTGAGGCAAATCTCACTTTACGGAGCACCTCCGCACTTCAGGCTAACACAGTGGGTTGCAAGCAGCACGTGAGGCATCGGCAGGGAAGTCCGTGGCAGCCCCCGACAGCTATCACGCGCTCAGCAACGTGTGCTGCATCACGGACATCACCATAATTTATAAGAGCAAGGTAATTGCTGGCTAGAAAACTACAGTAAGCGCCTTCCTCTTCCAAAAGGATTTTATTGTCTCCAACATCTGCTGTCTCAGGCCAGGGCCAATGTGTCCTCTTGCCCCTCTTGCCTCTCAGTTCTGCAGCGCGTTAACACAGCCCTCCAAGTTACTGGGTCTCGGAAGGTGGGAGAGCAGGTAGGGATGCTGAAGCCTCCCGCTCCGTTACGTGTGCCGGTCTTGTGCTGCCGCAGCTCTTCCCAGCGTGCCGTTAGCACCAAATGTGGCCACCAGCTGTGCAGCTGCTGCCCAGCACCGGCACTTCGCCTTCCGTTACGAGGCAGCGACTTTCAGAGCAGAACA
>JAWLRI010000906.1:2637634-2680134 GCA_034781795.1 Crypturellus tataupa | reverse complement strand
TTTAATTCATCCGATTTTTTTTTCCTCTGAGCACTGGTTTTAACTTTAAAAACTTTTCTCTCACCAATTCTATAGCAGCTAAAAACCAAGCCAAACAAAAAGCAGACAAAACCACACTGCAGCTTTCCCGAACGCTGCAAAACCCCCAGCAACATCATTGGCAACTTCACATGCGTTCAGTGCCATAAATTAGGTCAACAGAGATTTTTTCCAAGGGACTCCCTAGAGATGGTTCCCACAAGCACCATCTTTCATCGAAGCATTTCTTACCGAAACGCCCCCGGGGGCCTTAGAGCATGGTAAATATTGGTGACTAAAAAAACCCAAGGTATGTAAAGATTAAAAAAGAAAAAAGCTTTATTACAGATGGAGGTAGACTAAATGAGCTTCTCCGTTTGGGTTGGAAAAGCTGAAATAATTCAAATATTTGATGCAAGTGTCCATCCTTTCTCTGGACAAAAAAGAAGCCCACATTGACGTTAGCCTGTGTTCAGCTGTATTTCTAGTAGCAGCTATTTTGAATTCAGAATAACTGTCCTCTCTCTAAAGAAGAGGCAACCAGTCTTTGTACAACATGAATTGATTTACCCAAAGCTAATATTTTGTATTTAATGCAGGAATTGATCCAACATCTCAGCTTCATACAGATGAAATGCAGGCTGCTACTATGCACTTCTGAGCCAATCCTACTTTACTGCAACTAGGACTCTGTGCGTGGAAACTATTTCTATATGAACAAAGTAAAGGGAAATAAAAATGAAAAGTCTGAATATGGTTATCAGCCAGTGCTTTCCTCAGATGGACATTCTCCAGATATAAAAATGATGGAAATGCATCATTCACGGGGCCTGAGAAAGGACTGGATGGATATTTCTGAAGTGTCAATACTTCTTCCTCTTGCTCCCAGGGACTATAACAGTAGAAAGCAATGACAACTGTACACTGCCTATGCAAGCCTCTAGCAGCACTGATTCATGTTCATTCTACCTTACAAAAACCTAAGGACCAAGAGGAAAAGCACAAGCCAAGTAAGACTTCCTGAATGCTCAGCCATGCTATGTGTGGGAACCCCAAGTTTTCATTAAACTTTGAATTGGTGCTAGCAAAATTATGTGGTCCAAGCGTATAAACAAACAGTACAAACGTGAACGAATTTAACAGCAGTAGCAATAAAAGACACCAAAGGTCTTCATGACAGCCCATCCAAGAACAGGCTCCTTGACGCCGAGAGAAGACTGTTCTGGCTGCTTCAGCTGACAGCTTTAAGTTAGATGAAGCTGTTTCACTGCAAAAACCTGCTTCCTTAGTACCTCTAATTGAGGGCCAATATAAACTATAAAGCCTGCTAGACTGGATACAAACAGCACCGTTGATGAGCAGCTCATCTGCATTTTCAAATTTATTAAAAGATATCAAGAAAATTGACTTTAAAATCACGTCAGAAGCAATGCAGGTAGATCTGAGCTTCAAATAACGACTAAGATATTTGCAATTCCCTATAAAATGAGACCAATGAAATGAAACGCCCCCATTCAAACTTACTTGAGCCGCTCATTAAGGAAAGAACAAATATATGGTATAGTGAGTGTGTATGTATATAGATATATAGAAATATATATATCTCTATATACGCAAAAAGTATATATAGTATATTGTACCTGTGGGAAGAGATATTGATTTAACTTCCGATATGAATCTTCCTAGGATCCAAAGAATCCCAAAGGGAAAAAGAAAACCACTCCTTACAAAGTGATATTTCAGAGTGTATAATTTACCCTCTTCAAGGCAAAGGAGCAGGACATCCATCCAAAGGGGTAGTGGAGAACACGTGCCAAGCAGCAAGGAGGAATGCACCAACCCCGCTGAAAGCAGTGAAAACGCCTCTTTATCCAGGCGCCAACGCAAGCAGCAGCACCGAGCCGGGGTCCTCCAGAGCAGCCGGGTGACTCGCTTGGCCAGGCCCAGCCGCACGAGCCGCAGAGGAGCCAGCAGCGCCACGGCAGCCAGGGGCTGGATCCCACCTTCTCCGCTGCCTTCCCGTCCCCGCGGGCAGGCTCAGCGCCGCTGCTTTGCTTCACTCGCGTCCACACGGCCGCGTTCGCCCCCACGCACTCGCACGCAGGGCCGCATACCGCTGATATTTGCATTTGCTACAGCATGGCATGCATGGAAGTACATCTGTCCTACTGCAGTAAATCATCATTTTACAATGAATATATACCTAGATTATTACTCTAATGCTGATGTATTGAACCATTAGTATAAAAAAAGCAAGCAGGTGATAAAAATGATGCAAAGACTCCCATAAAATGAGAAACAAAACCCCAACTACTGGAGCAAACATTAGCACCGAGATAAGTAAATTAGCGATTATTTCAGGGATAAATTAGCAGGTAAGAGGGGGGTATGTAAAGTATATGTTGCTACTTATATCTGTTTCAGTTGTGAGCTGCATCTTCCAATGTCTCCATGCTATCAGTGTACTAATATGTGTGGATATTTAAGACCAGGCTACGACCATGACTCTGAGGCAATTGCCTTCCACAGAAGTGAGCACACCAGCAAATTTCATCCTTATTGACTTTGCTGTTTTTATACCTCGCACTAATTAAAAACCCTACCATAAAAGTTGCTCTCTCTGATACTTTGCATAAAGTAAATATGCTGTGGGAATCCAGTATAACTGCAAATTTGCCTCTAAGTAGAAAATACAGTCAGTGACCCTGAAGAGATCAATTTTTAGGCAGCAATACAAGGGAACCATGGAACAGAGAGATTAACTCTTCTCAGCATTTCCAGGCTCCCAGTGAAATCAAGTCTTCAGAGAATATTTGAATCCCAAGAGATTTTGGAATCTAGACCTAAAATATGAAGCAACTTTCAAAGCAGGTCATTTATTTGACATAATTGTGCGAACATCCCTCTAAGCTGTGCAAACCAGAAAGATCATTTCAAAATATTAACTTATTTCTTGCTATCAACAACAATGCAATTAATTCCCCTCAATAAAGATTGTTTTTGCAAAAGAGCAATAAGGTGCCTCTGCAGGGGGCATCATTATCATTAAATAATCACACCCCGGGAGACGAGAGGCTCTCTGCTGCACCATGTACATTTTAGCACTCCAGAGTAGGATTAGTTTGTGTTAACCACACCCCAGCATAGCTCATTGGCAAAAGATGCTATGAGCTGAGGAGATTTCTGTATGTTTCTATATGTATATATACATTTGGGGGGGAGCCAGCAGTGGAAAAAGCGGAGTTTTAGCAAGCCTCACCAGCGAAGGCAGCCAGGACTACCAGAGCCAGGCAGCATCTTCATGAGGTTGCAGTCCAGGGAGAAGGACACCGTGGCACCAGCTCGCATTAGCGATGCAGGTTAATATCCACATTTCCAAAAAATTATGTGAACAGGCCCCCGTGCATAACAAGGAGTTATGGCTTGGGGATGCTATGCTTTCCTATAAAGGAAACAAAACGGGCCCAGCTGTCCCGCAGATATATGCGAGAAAAGCGACGCACAATATTTTTATGGAATTGCTGCTTCGGTTACACATTCTAGATTCTGTTGACTCATCCTTACTGAAAATGATTACTGCAGAAAATTATGGACAAACAATGCTTTTGTTCACGGTTTAATTGTGAATAAAACGGAAACCATTGATTTCAGAGAGTTGAACTGAAGCAGAAACTATTGAACTGTTGTTTCACAACCAATGGTGAGCAGAAACCTCACTATTTCAGATGAAATTTAAGTCTGCTCTGGTAGCAGCAAGCAGGGTTTTAAAGACACTTGTGTAAGAACAGGATCAACATCATCCAATTCTAAATCAAGGGCCATACACGGAGCGTGTCCTGAATACTGCCTGGCATGGAAGGGAAGCACGTTCATGCTTCGTTCACTAAGGCATGGAAGAGGATTCTCTATTTTACATAGGATACACAGGGCAGATTCACTGCTGCATCCCTTTGCAGCAGCCAAGAATTTCACTCAAATTTGCCTCTCTGGGTTCCAGTTTCCTCCCCGGGAGCAAGCTGCTACGTGCTGGTGTCATTAAAGCTAATTTAGGGAAGTTCCTCCTGATCAGACCACGTTGAACAATGGTTGTTCAAGAGAATTAAGCAAAAACGGGAAAAGAAATTAGAAACGCAGGAATTCAGATTTAGTGAGCAATGACATATGCACAGCATATACCATTTGTTCATACAGGTCATTTTATAATCATTATTTAAAGAAGTTTCATCGGTAAGCATAACCGATACTTCATGACTATGTATGTGTAGCCAGTAAGCTATAGATTTATAAATATGAGGGTTATCATGACTTCAGTGTAGCAGGGCATAGCCATTTTAAAATTGAAATTGTCAGATTTTATCAGTTATCTCTTTCCACAGGATAATGTAACTTTACAATTACTTAGCTCATAAAGAACTAATTTCATTCAGCTTCCAATAAATACTTTCAAAATAGGAGTCTATGGCAAGATTTCTTGAGTGGTCGAATCGTGGACAATAACTGCCATGCAGACTTTGAAGAAAAGTCTTGATAATGAGATTAATACCTGCAGGCTTTCCACAGAAAGATTTAGTTTTATAAGCAATTAATAATATCCTCTTCTTTTTATTTTTTGTGTATTACAAAAGAAAATAAGTTATTGATTTCAACTGCAAAAACAACTATTTGCATAACATTGTTGATTGTATGTTCTGCTAGCACAATCAGAATTAATTGGAGCAAAATATTTTATTTATTATTTTCAATTTGCTAAAGATTTTATACATCTTAGCATTTGTACGCGATTACAACGCTGCTCACCAGCACTCCTAAAAGGCCATAGCAGACTACCATGGCCAACGCACGGTACAAAGACTCCCTCTTGGTACCTCTGTGGTGACCTTCAGGAAGGTCTTCAAAAGCTCCCCGAAACTTCTAAGTGTGATGAGTAACTACTGCTGAGCAATTCCTACGTTTGAGACAACCCATCCTTAAATGTTAGCAGTGAAATGGCACACGCAGTGCGATCTTTTTGGAACTTTCCTACGTATTCCGGTTTAATTCACCTGATAAACACAGTTCTTCCCTCTGTGCACGTGCACGTAGTTTAGGCACCTCTGTTCAGTCTACTTAACGAGCTGATGAAGAGTGAGCACCTGCCTTAGGTGGTGTTTTAACTCTCACTCTTTCACCAAATCCAACACCCACAGCCACCAGGGAAAGCTCTTCACAAAGAGCTGGAATTCTACAATGAAACAACAAGAGATTCACACCATGTTCCTTTGTCCATTCAATACCTTTCCAAACATCATAATTGCTATGAAACTAGATAAAAACCTCTTATTTTGTCTTTAAATTATATGCATGATGATCTAAAATGACATGTTTAAGAACAGCTTTTCTACAAATATAGTGGTTTCAAATGCAAAGCTAAGACAACATCGTGATACCCCTTTTAAGGTCACGAACAAGTCATGCAATACACTTCATTCCTTTAAAAATTGATATCCTGAGGACCCTGGTTTGAGTCAACAGCAAATCCCCTACTTCCCAGGAGGGCAGACTTTTTTCAGTAGCTTCTTTTCTAAAGGAATTTAGCGTAAATTGAGGCCCTGCAGTAACACTGAGCCAGGGCTCACGTGCCACTTCACGGCAGCCACAAGCAAACCAAGAGCAGCTCCTCTTGCCGGGCTGACCGTCCCCGAGAAGCACGAGGCGTGATCCACCCACAGCAGCAGCATCCTCAACTCAGTGCAGTTGGGCGACTGGCAGAATATCAGTTTACTAAATGAACAGATAATGTCCACACGAGTCTGAACTCCTAAACTCTTAGGAATCCCACTCAAAACCGAGCTGTTCCCAGCACTGGGGCTCCAGTCCCTGTGCTCCACAGGTAGCAGCAAGCACCAGTAGAGCTTTCCCGTCACTTCTAGGATTGCTTTTCTCTACCCAGGGACTTCTTTTTCAATCAAAACCTTTACTTTTAACCCAGCTCTCCCCTTTGCTGAGCGTGGTCGGAATGGAGTAACTAAAAGCTGTTGGAGGAGACAGGCAGGGACACAGGCATGCAGCGGCACCAAGCCTTGCTCTCCACAGCATGCTTGGTTCTTGGGTTGTCTGTCTGGGTTATGGACAGATGTTCAGGAAAGGGACCTCATTGCAAACCTGCCTGGTTTTCTCAAACAGGTAGATTACTGAATTTCTATTCTGCTTTTGGTATTTGAAGTCCCGGATAGACCGGCCAGCCATCCAACATGAACAAAAAGCAAACTAAAGTGCCATGGGACCAGTCCACGCATGCAAGAACTACATGTACAGAGAACACGGGAGAAAAAAAAAAAAATCAGTAAGAAATTCAAGGAAAATTTTAAGCACCTAATAAATCTGAGAATTTCATAAACATTTCACACAGAGGAAAGAAACAAAATATGGCAACTAAATTATGCATTCAGAATTGAATACATAACTGGGATACTTTGCACTCGGATTTTGGTGAATATCGCTTTTAATTCCATTGCAGATGTTCGTATTCATAATACGGACTGTGCCCAAATTTAGCCAATATCCGACTGCTTTTATACGTATACTACAAATACCAAATGCCTGCAAAAGAGGCTGGAATGAAAAACCAGAGAATGTAAACTGGACTGTAAAAGAAAAAGGAGAAGAGATGAAAACCATTTTTAGAAAAATCAGTCCTTGGAAAATCACTGTTAGCAAATTATCAGTTGCTTCTTCAAATAATAAGACTTTCAATCAATATGCAAAAAGATAATCAATTGCATCTTATTTTTTTAATCTTTCTCTCGCCTTTATATTTTCTGTACAGTAACTCACATTTTTCAGCCCACTGTGTAGCTATGAACCGAAATCAAACATTCAGACAGTAAATGAAGCTGCAGTTTGTATTTATAATGCTTCTATAACTATGTATACATATATATTCTATGATCTCAATCCCTGTTAAAAAAAAGAGGCTGTTCAATAGAAAGAGATCATTTTATTAAAAAATCATGAATGCAACTGCACTCATTCAACCTTAGAAATGTTTTGATGGCTTTTCAGCACTGCAATATATTTAGTTGGGAATATGTCATTAATATAAACAGCAGAATAGAAACTATTAAACTAACACAATTTAAAACTGAGCAAACCTGAGTATTTGATTAAAGTTTTTGTACATTCTATACACTTGAACAGGTAACATAGAAGCATAATATTTTTGTTGATTTTTAATTTGTTAGAAGCATTACACTTGAAAAGCTAAATTTTCTGCAGTTTGTATTTAGAAATTAGAAATCTGGTCCTATAGGAGCTTGTTTAGTCTGATTTTCCCAGCTGTATTCTGAATTTCAAGAGACATCTAAAACAGTAACAAAGCACTTTGTAGGAAGCAGCTCCTTTGTTACAAACCACACTCCATTTGCGCAGTTTGAAATACATCTGGTAACTTTCAGTGATAGAGGCAAAATCCAATTCCATATCTATTTAATGGATTCAAAATTTTCTAGAGGATTTGCAAATAAAAACACTGGTTACAAAGGTCACGCATTAATACGTAGCCTAGCCTTTAATGGATGTGTTTATTTTTCTAGACTAAATAATTAGCTGAGCATTTTTCCCCAGAACAACATTGCATTACACAAATGCAGGCAATTGCTTACTAAAAACATTTTAAATTATATACCTCATATGCAGTACGTGCAATAACTGCTCCTATCGCTAGGATATTAGGGGTAAATTTTCAAAGCAGTGCAGAGACCATAATCTTGTTATTTGCTAACTGGATTTGTGTGCCTAAGTCCGATACATTGCTTCGAAAACTTACCCCTTTAGAAGATTGACCTGTGCAAGGGCCTGAAGTTTTAAACCTGGACCGAAACCTAAGTAGTAACCTAGCTTGGCAGCAAAGAGCGGTTTAGGGAGATGACTTACTGTAGGAATATTACTGTTCGAATGGCCAAATTAAAGGAACTAATTCTTATTCTAATCACAGCCATTGGAATTCTGATCTGCTGACACCCAAAATTATGGCTCTGTCATTACAGAGAAAACGAGTGGTAATGTTTTGAATTTTTTTCTATAAATTACAAAATAGATGGTAGTCCAAATGATGAGATATGACATTTTTTGTTTTTTGATTATAGCATTAAAAGTTTTTAGTACTAGGCTTAATTTCAAGGGTGAATTGCATCAAAGCAGATATAATCCAAATGAAATACCTTTAAGATTCTTACTTCCTAAACTATTAGAGATCTATCATGTCTACTGCATGAAGCCTCATTTTCGTGTTAGAACAGATGGGCAAAATTGTCATTAACAGAAACTGACAACTCTAAAACTGAAATATAGATTTAGAAAGGAATCTAATGAATTAAATCAATGTTATTGCAATGAAAGCCAAAGAAATTAATAGTGATTTGTAAAGTTACCCTGTATTTTAACCTCAGTATATTTTAGTCAGTGCAATTTTAACATTCACAATACCTTTTCAGATTCATTGTTCATGCCTTACTGTGTAATACAGTCTTGTCTTCATATATCATCCGTCCTTTGGAGAGGGAGTATGTTGGGCTCCGTTCAACCAGACTAGTCTGCAGGATGCTGAGAAAGGAGACAATTCCCAATTTAGCGGCGTTTCCCCCTATCCTGCAGCACAGAGGTGGTGCTTCTGCAGCAGACTCATGATAACATATTTCTAAACAGAAGGGATAGATTGGCTCAAAACTCACTTCAGTCCAAACTGCTTCTGATCAACGTCTTTAAAGAACATGTTCCGTTTATTTGCAGTCCCTTAGTTCCAAAATAAAGTGTTTTTCAGTTAACAGATCCTGATACTTCCATTTGCGTACTTCATGCCACGGGTAGATTCCTGATATATCACGCACGTAGAACCACATGAGGACGAGCACCTTTACGTGGCCTGAGGACGCTTTGTTGTTGAGGAATGGGGAAGCCTGAAGGCCACGGGGGACTGTTGGAAGTGGATTATTGCAGTGGCAGTACTGCCACTGTTATTCCTATTACAGGATGAGAAGTAAAAGAAGCAGACAACACAGAGCACACTTCAAAAAGTAAATTCCAGAAATTGGTGTTGAGAGCCATCATGAATCAGGCAAATTCAACGCGAAAAACAGACTTATGCCACTGCTGATATTAAAATGGATTAAGAGAAAACAACATATACTTGGTGTCTTTAACAGAAAGATACCAAGATTTCAGAAAGAGGAAAGAAATATTTGAGTTGAATCCTTTAAACCCAATTATCTGCCATTTTTAGCTATATTTCATACAACACCATCATAAAAGTATAGCCCTGCATATCATGTTTCAGCAACTGCTGTTTATAACATCATGCAAGACCAATAACATATTTGATCATACAGAATATTTATTCAATTGTCTATCTTGCCCAATAAAGTCTTAACTATATATTTTCTCCTAGCTGGTTTCTGTCACATCGCAGTCCTCGTTTCCTGCAACTCCTGATTCTCCGGCTTTTGCAAGCCCAGCATTTGTCCCACACCTGGAATTTCAGCTTCCTTACAGGGTAAGGTTGCACTGGCAGAGCAAGCACACGGACACCAGCACGATGGGAAAGACAAGCAAGGGGAAAGAGATCGAATTTTGATAGTCTTTCGATAGTTTCGATACATCTTTTTAATTTCTAGGAAGATCCTTACAGAATCCGGCCCTTGAAACAGGCCCTCCAAGACTAGTTTGGGAATTTGCTTAAGAAAATTTGCAGTCTTCAAATCTGAGCAGGCAGCTGCTGACTGACAACCAGCTCCCCACCCATATGTGTCAAATAGGAAACTAACTGCAAGTATTTTGAAAAATATGATCTGTGGAATAAAAAGAATTATTTCTCAAGCCCAGAGACTCAATAATGAAGGCAACGTTGAAAAGATACTTAAAGAGCATTACAGAGTCGGGGTTTAAAGCGCTATTCTTAGTAATGTTCAATAAAACATGCATCTGCTATATGTTTTTGATTTTATGAGGAAGCTTTTTCTTCTAGCCACTGCAGCAGGTTTGTCAAACTTCAGCCTAGTATAAATCATTTGATTCAAAAATGCAACAGACACAAATAGGATCCCACCCCAGAAACCTTTTGTTTTGTTTCAAATTTTCCATTTGGATTTACAAGCTGAGGATCAAGCCAAGTAAAAATACAGCGTGCTATTGAAACGGAGATATTTTATGAAGAGCAATCTCTTGCCAGCAATACCCGTTATTCTCCCCACATGCAGCAAACTTGCCCATACATTTTTTAAAAACGCAACTAACCTTTGTTTATTAAACAAATCAATCTAAAACAGAGACTGTGACTTTAACTGAGGTTCCGCGTTCTGCAAGGCGGGAGGAAGGTCCCGCTGGGAATTCCCCAGGCCCTTCCCCAGGGCCCCGAAGCTTTGGTGCCGCAGGGCTCCCAGGGGAGGTGGTGGCCCTTCCCTCGCGCCCGGTGCGGCACGTTCAGACGAGAGGCGCTGGGCCCATCCTGCCTTCCCTCCTCTTGCCTCCTCGTGCAAACCAGCAGCCCCGACCCGCTTGCAAAAAAGCCCTGGTCCCCACGGGCTGCCCGGAGCTGTGACAAAGCAGCGGCTGCCCGCGAGATGGATGCGACGGGCAGATCTATTTTACTTTCCATGATTAGCGCGAGACTAACTGTGCAAAGAGAAGCCCAAACTACTTCACTAATTTAGTCACATACAATATTAGATCTTTGAAATATGCCTCG
Organism: Crypturellus tataupa; assembly: GCA_034781795.1. Taxonomy (NCBI): domain Eukaryota; kingdom Metazoa; phylum Chordata; class Aves; order Tinamiformes; family Tinamidae; genus Crypturellus; species Crypturellus tataupa. The sequence continues at coordinate 2,669,399 of JAWLRI010000906.1, read as the reverse complement.
TGTACAGCCGGCATTACCTTTTACAGACAAATACAAAAACATGGTCAACATTTGCAGTAAAATTATCATAGAAATGCCATCTCGAACCTTATTTCCTTTTACAATGTGCATTTCACAAATAACTTGTATTAAAATTATGTTTTACAGGGCAGAAATAGAAAACAAATACTCCTAGTAATTTAAAGAGGCATTTGCATAACATGACTAAAAACATGCGAGAGAAAGTTCTGCTGCTGGAAGACGGAAGTGAAAAACAAACACAGCGATTTTAACACCGAATGTAAAAATGCCTTTTGGCTGTCACAATCAGTGAATTAAAGCGCACTTTCATCAAAACCAGTCTAACCAAGATTACTGTTGTTGTTCTTACGTACCGCTTCCTGCTCCTTAAACAGCATAACACGAGGAACAGGTAAATCGCAGCCTTCCGGAAAACCTCCTCACCGAAGCTTCACCCAAAAATCCTACCTTACTCAAGCCTTAGCCTTTCAAAAAGCACTTCCTAGATGACAAGTTTTTTTGTTTTTGTTTTTTTTTTTTAACCAAGCTGTGCTGTTGCTCAAAGTTTTCATATTAACTATGCATTTTGTTTAAAATATGGATTTAACCATTAGGCTGGTGCGCTTGCGGGCAGCAGGGGCAAGGCCACAGCCTCCTGCTGTCCAAGGGGACAGAAGCTCACTGGGCACCGAGACAGGATTCCCAGGGGCATTGCAGAGCGCTCCGGGTGGACACCAACACAGTTTGCATCAGTTATTTTATTAAGTGCTCCAGCACATACGTCCCATATCAGGAAGTCCTGTGATGGCCCATAGGAACTTGCAATCTCGTTAAAAAAAATCCCTTTTCCATTGGCTGTTCATCAGATCAGGATGCATCTTTGTTTCAGTAGTCAGCAGTTTGGCTTAAAAAAAAAAATAATAATAATGATCAAGAAATGAGGTGTTGTGTGCTTCACCTTGATTCACACAATCCCATTTTAATCCAAAACATCAAATTCAGAAAACCACCAAGAAAGCAAAGCAGAAAGTGTTTGTGTTTTGCTGGATGTTGCACCTGCTTTGCAATAACCAAGAGCACAGAAGAAATGGAAGATGCTGCAGTCCTCAGTTTATCACTCCCTAGCTAGCAAGCAGAGGCATAAAAATCCTGCTACTGTAGCCTGTAAACCTGGGAAAGTTTTGAGGTTGAACAGGTCAGTCTGCCACTGCCTCTACCTTTGCAAGAGCTTTGGAGCAAGACGGCTTTAGTTTGCATTGCTGAGGACTGTTCAAAAGTTCAACTAAATAATTCTGATATTCCCTCCACCTTTGAGGCACCAACTTCCAATAAAAAGTGTTATTTTCTAATCTCGACTACTGTCATAAAAGTGGTACCAACGACTGGTGAAGTTTATTATTGATATATTGGTGATTAAAGGGAAATGAAAAGTATTTCTGACACTGCATATTCCCAAATATTGTGTCAGCAAAAACAAGCATTATCCCTCAGTCCAGAAATTGGCGTTAGGACATTGAGACCTACGTAGCTGGAATGCAGCTCATTACAGAAGTCAATGTGGTTTCTTCCCTACAGCCTTCTTATTCATCCTCCCACCCAAAGTAAAACCTTTATGTAGGAAAAGCCACCCAGAGACTCCCCTCTATCCTTAAAGTTGGCAGGGGAGATTTTAGCCTACCAGAGAGGTTCTCATTTGGTTTTATTCCAACTCCAAACCATTGAACAAATGATGACACATAACTACGTTAATACTCAAGGCAAGTACAGGATGGTATCCTCCTTGTATCCTCAGTGTTAAGGCTGACCAAGAATACTTACGTTTGAGGTTATACAAACTACAAAAAAGTTAAAGCCGATTTCTGTTCACTGAAACCACTGTAAGTGGTTTCCATAAGGGAACAGCATTCTCCCAGCCCTCTACTCAGTCTGTTATTTAAAATGGTTAAAAATGTCTGTGCCTTTAGTGGACTCCAGCACATCTGCTTTGGAAACCCAGATCTTGGAAGGGTGATCAAGGGTGTTAATACGTGCTGCTGGATCTGGGGGAGTCAAGGGATGGAACCAACACACCTACTGCGCTCAGAAGACAATAATTCTCAGCCTAAGAATCTTTGCAAGGCAGAGAGAGAAAAAAAATCCTAAGAGTGGGGTTTTCGCTCAGCTCTCTGGTACCTTTTAAGGCTAGATAAAGGGTTTTCTTCAGAATAAATACTCCAGAAGTGAGAGGAGCCCTCAAAAACTGTCCCAGGAAGACAGAATTAGCTTCTCAGGACCGTATGTCAGTTCTGTGCCCAACAGCTAAGCAGTTCAAGCACCTTGCACTCAGGAGTGTGCATGCTGGTGACATGGCATTTATATTTCCAAGTACGCAAGGAGCACAGGTACACGCTAGCAGAAGCACCAGGTCTAGAGGGCACCATTATATTCCTATTTGTTTCTCCGGTTACAACAGGCTACAAATGCAGCCTATTGCTTGTTATTTGTCTCACACTGCAGACACACAGCCCTAGAATTCTTATCTCTCATTTGAAACCTCTATTCCAATAATCTCCGCCATAGACAGCACAGCTAGTCTGATTATTGCCAGCTCAGGTCCCCTCACTTGACCAGTTTTCATCCAAACTGTTTTATTCATAAGGTCACTTACTAAATTATCACTCGGAATTTGAGAAAATACACTCAAAATGAAGGGTCAAAATGGAAAGACCAACTATCGGTAAGAATTTCAAAGTGCTAGAAAAGCCCTTCTTTGAGCAATAACTCCTTGCAGCTCCGATAGCCCAGTCTACTAGAAATTTCTTGGGCAAAGTCAAGATAAAGCCCCCAGCTGCCTCCCTTGGCGCTTGTACTACCAGTTGCAGCTTGAATTGATGAACCGTTATTGATGTCACTGATCAATGAGATTAAGCATGTGCTTCACTTTAATCCCATAAATAAGTCCATTGCTGAATTTGGGCAGGATTATTCATCACTGGGCAAAACTGAGCTCTTTCTGGGTAATTAACACTTTATGTGTTTGCCATGGTCAGTGGTTCTCACACTTGGCATGAGGAAGTTATGTACATTAAGAGCAAAGTTCAGATTCTAGAGCAAAGCAGACAAGATTTATCACGTCAGGAAAGAGCCTGGAATTATCACCATCGTTCAGGTTTTTGTTTCTTCCAGAAATGGGATCAAGTCAAGTAGGAGAATGGTCAGAGGACTTCAAAACATCAAGATTTGTGTGCCTGCCCAAGCAGAGGGAACACTGTTGCTGGACTCCAGTTTCCTGTCCATTAACGTTCTTTTATACTTCCTAGATAAAATCTTGGATTGAATACTGCATATTTTCCCCCCAACACATACACACCACAAAATACTATATTTAAATGTGCTATAGAATTTAAATTAGGTCAAAATACTTCTGCCAGAGAGCTAGAGAATCACTCATTTTATGGCTTTTTTTTTTTTTTTTTTTGATGTTAAGGCTACACGTTTGGCACGCTAGGAGAGTTTCATCTAAATTTCTAATTATTCAAATACAGACCAAATGCTACTTTACTGCTTTGCTTATCTTCACTAATTATCGTTGTTGAGGAATGCATTTGAAAAAGTTCAGGAAGTTTTGAGGGTCCTTTCTTAGTGATGCAACAAATTTCACAAGTTAGAGGAGTATCTCCATGATTAAATAAACATTTCATTTTATGCTTTAATTTTATTTAGCTGAGTTGACAAAACACAAAAGGCAGAGCCATAAAGAAGATTTGATTAATAAAAATAGACAAGAGCAAGAAAAAGCAAATACAACCGAAGAAAATAAAGAACCTGCACATACTTTTGTTTTACTCTTTCTAATTGCTTAGAAGTTATCTCTTACGGGACACAAATATCTGAATTGATTTTCAATGCTAGACACCACGATTCTGAAAGGGAAAACGGTATTTTTTTTAATTGGAAAGCTTCAATGAAAATCTGCCAGCCTTTTGATACCGCGAAAGGGAACTTTAACATTGCCCATTGCAAAACCCTAGGCCTAGGCAACCCCTGCCCCACCTGTCTGTTCCTGGGTGCTGCGTGATCATTGCAAGAGCTACATTTCATTTGTGGGTTCAAACCCGAGAAGGCACAGGCACAAGAACAGCCAGCTCAACATGAGCACCACGATCACTGGAAGTTTAAAGGGAAGGAAAGGAAAAGCACGTGCAGCAGAGCACAGCCACCTCCAGGTAGGGAGAGGGGTTACCCCAGCAGCGTGAAGCAACGGGGTGTCTTTCTGGAAGAGCAGAGCTTAGAATTACAATTCTCTGGCCACAAAAGCACCTTCTTTACCAGAAAAAAGAAATAAGGAAAAATGACTGTGTATTACTGAAGTTGACAGGAAGCTCTTACAAAACACAAATATCAAAGAACAACAACAACAAACCAGCCTTCAATAGTGCATAAACTGCTTGAGGGTAAAGCCTTAGCCTGGAATCAGTCAGTATTTAGTGGCTCGCATTTACACCGATTCGCAGTTGAGAAATAGGAGCCTTGGCTGAGCAATCGCACAAGAAGTTGATTTCCAGCCCGGCAGCTCTCTTGGAGCCGCTGTGATAGAGCTGTGAACATGCACACTAAGTGCAGGAGCGGAAATAAAACGGCAAAATACACTGCAAAGAGATACATTGAGTAAGTGTGGGCAAGGAGGACTTTGCCAACTGTACGTATATGCCAACACGCTCTTGCTCGGACATATCCGGAGACGCTCCATCACTCACCATGCGCCTTGTGTCCCATGAAGGGCAAGAGGCAGCAGATAAATCTGGTCTAGTCCATATGCTGGGGAAGAAGCTTTTCTCCTGGACTAAAGATTAACTGCAATTGTCAGGAACCTTAACAGGGGCCAATGTAAAGATAATTTCAAACTTAGAGAAATTCTTAAACACTTCATCATGCCTTGTCATAAAGCAATAATCACCTGCAAAAGCAGGATTTACAGTTAGAGCTTCTTCAGTAAGATGCAGACAGAGGAATACACTTAAAGCCGAATTGGCTTGCATTTCCCAGCGGTCTTGACAGCTTGACAAAGCAGCAGCAATGCCACTGCCCAACGTTAAATAAGATCTACAAAGACCAAAATACACAGCCTGAAGGCAGAAGCCAGGACAATGTTTGCATTCCCTTTGAGCTGACACATTCCACACCGAGCCTGTAGCCTCCCAACAAAACACACCACAAAACATAGCCCGACTCTACTTAACCTCTGATTTTCTTTCGTTTAGTCTCTCCCTTCTTCCAGGTTCTTATTTTGCCCCGTGTTCTGCAGCAATCCTTCCCCTCCTCTTACAGCCCCGCTCTCCGAAATACTTTTTCTTTTTGGAAAGAGGACTTTGCCAGGCATTTCCATGGCCCCAACACCTCCAGGAGGAGCCATCCCACCCCTGGCCCCAAGAGGCTCTGCAGGGAGTTAGACACGACAGAGGAAGCAGGGCAGACTCCAAAGCTCTCTCCACGCCTTGGTGGGGATGGGTGACCGCCAGCATGGGCGGCCCACCCACAGCTACACATTGCTGCACAGAACTGCACAAACAAAACATGTTAACGAACATGAGCTCCAATACACGTGTGCAAATGTGTATATATACACACGTGTACGTATGAAAGACATTTACAGCAAGAAAGCAGCCTGCTGGAGAGATTATACGGGCAGAGGAAGCATGCCAAAACGGGTTGCTGTTTAATTTCAGCATACAGAGCACCGCCTCAGGTACAAACAAAAGTCTGGAGAATCCCATTTAAAGCTCTAATCAAGCTCTTCATTCATTTTCTAATTTGTGGAGCCGGATCCTGCGACACCCAGAAAGAACAGGAAACGGGAAAAGAGAAGGGACGGGGTTCAGGGCACGGTTTGCCTGCTTGCTGCAGGCACCCAAGGAGGCGGTTTACCCGACACGAGTCCCCTCAAAGCGTGGAAATCCTCTCATGGACGAACGTGGGGACTGGCAGCATTCCCACGGGAGCTGAGCTGCACCCTGCAGCACGGGAGATGCGGGGAGGCAGAAAGCAGGACCCGGCTCCGGGCACACGTGGGTCTTGAGGAAAGACCCAATAGGCTTCAAATAATTCTTCTGTGTAAAGAACAGCTTTTTTGAAATCACTGCTGAAAAAATAAACAGGATATCCTTATTTTCTGCCTTGTATTTTTAAACGGATTCAGATGAAGAACCAAGAGGAAATCTCATCACTTCTTTGCTCTTATGAAAGATCTCAACTTGAAAATACGCAGTGCGCTCTTGTTATTGTCGGAACTACAGCAATTAAGAAAGTAGTCTTCAGAGAGAAATAGAGCAGGATGCTTCACCTCACCATTCAAGTGCACAGATCCAATAAAACAATGCTGTGGGGTTTTTGCTTGTGTTTTTCCTAGAAGGATTATTTTCCTGGTTCTGACCTTTAGGATACCAAACATCAAGAGGAAACTTTTGACATAAGGATGAGTGCTGCCATAGGTAGTGCTTAACCCTTTAAGAATGAAGGATGAAGCTAGTTGACCAGGAAGAGAAATTAGATTTAACACCTGGAAAAATGCAAAGAAATTCAAACATTCCCATTCCCCATTTTCTGGGAAGACAAGAACAGTTGTACAGAGTTTAGTTTCTGTATTGAATAGAAAACTAAACAGGTTTGGATACTCTAACTCTTGTTAACTCTTTCATACCTCAAGTGATTCAGTAAATACACGTTGCACAGATGGAGGGATCTCTCCGTCAGTGTGAAAGGAGCGGGCTGGACGTGGAAGCAACATGCAAGACTTGGGAACAGAGAGCACAAGCTTGTCAGGAAAGGAAAAACCCAGCGCAGACACCACTTATGTCCAGGGGAAAAATCAGCTTCCATCTCAAACACACATGAAAACGGCAAAGCTGTGAAGCTGCAGCTAGCACTGTGCTCTACGGCACAGAGTTGTCCTTGACTTTCTGAACATCCTGGCTCCACATTTGCTGTTTTTCGGGGCACCCCTCAGACTAGCAAAGTGCACCAGAGTAAAGCACAAGTTCTGTAATACAGCAGTTAGTGTTATTGATTTAACTGGTTTGTTTATTCCTATGCTTAATTGGTTATGGTAATGGCATTTTAATCCACGTTTCACTTGTGCGTGGCTGATAGCAGAGCACTTTTGTGTGGCTGCAGTGACATTTTCTCACCATTACTATTTGTCATCAAGGATTAGTCCAACAACGTGATGCTACCTGACGATTCAAAATGTTTTGTTTAATTAGGTATAATTTAGACTATATTGTATAATTCTATAGCAGTGTCTGATATGACTTTTAAAAAATAGGCAAAAACCATGAAAATCCTTTAATCAAAAAACAAAGATCTCAGGCTTTGAACGTCACTGCTCAGCATTTACAAACATTCAAACATAAGATTAGCGAGACCTGAGCAAACAAACCTGTTAGGCTACTTGGTTAACAAGAAATAAAAATAACTTTGTTAAAAAACTCGAAAGATTCTGCCACGCAGGAAAGTGCAATAGAGCCAGGCAGAGCCCCTGCGGCTCCTGTATGAAATCCCAGCCTTCCAAGACCACCGGGGCCAGGAGCACTTTCTGCTCTCCAAGTGCTGAACAGCAGTTTCCAACCTCTTGGTCCAAACCTGTTGCCTTCCAGCCTTCTCTTTCCGTCTATCCTTCCTTCATCCAGTTTCCTTTCTTTCCTTCCACTAGTCAGTTCTGCCTCTACTTCCATTCCCAACACTTTCCTCCCATACCGTCTTATCCCCAGACTGAAACAAAAGTCAAAAAAAAAGCAAATAACCCTACATTAAAATCCTCATCCCTGCTATTCAAGTCCATCAGACAGCCATTTCTTCCCCCTCTGGTACTGCAACAGTTTGAGCCCCTTTCGGATGCTCCGTAGGGCACGAAGCTGCCTCCTTGCCCGGGGACTTAGCTCCCGAGGGGGGCCGCGTTGCAGAATCTGCCGCGTAGAATCCACCCAGCTACATATTTTGGGCCGGAAAACGGCACAGCAGCACACACCACGGTTGCTTCCGTGGAACATACTGTGTTATAATCAGGATCAGGAATATTTTGCAAATAGAAAGTCTCAGGCCGCTGTAGGGAACAAATTGCATCCGCGTGCGGTGTTGGGGAAGCGTCGCAGGGCCGCAGGCCGAGCTGGGCTGCAAAGGGCACCCGAGGCTCCACCATGACCCCCCCAACCCACATGCTCCGGGACACAGAGTCCCCCGCTCCGCAGCGTGGAACCTGCCCCTCCGGACACGCTGTCCGGAGAGCACAGCGCAGGGAGGATCCCGAGCGCACGTCGGGAAGAAGCAGGCGTGCACGGCGCGAGGCCTCCCCTCCGGCGGTGCTCCAGGGACCCCGATTCCTGCAGAGAACTTAGTCAAATTCATAAGGTCCAGGTCAGCACAGAGGACGTGCAAATCTCCAAAGTGGTGAGAGAGAGATAGACGCGCTCACTAGTTTTGACATGTATGGGGGAACACCTAGAAAGAAGCAAGTCAATGGAGAACCTTACAAAAGGGACTTTTCCGAGAGTCTGCACGAGGCTAGAAAGCCTGCAAAGCCTTTCAAGAGCAAACAGAACGCCCATCCGTGCACACACAGACCGTCCTTTCTAGAGCCTGCAGAGGAGGCAAGCTGCCTCACTGTGCCGAGGTTCAGCCTGTAGAAAGTCTATTGTAAATCACGAGTTCTGGATTCTTTGAGATGAAGTGTAATCTGATTTACAATGTTACAAAAAGAAATTAAAGTTAATTCCAACATGATTGTGGGTATACCGCAATTTAATATAACCATGCTGTGGCCTTTAAATCTCTGCATTGCAATATGCCAACAGTCATTACTTCTTTAAGTTTCATATTTTATTTTAAACTATAAATTGGAAATATCACATAGCTTGTTATTTACATTTTAGAATTAGGATCTTTGCTTAGAAACACAGTGCTCTATGGTGTAACAAGATTATTGTGCAACTACCACACTGTTAGGGCAGTTAAAAGCACTCCACTTCACCTCATCATTTTTTCTGCTTAAATATTATGCCACATTCTGATTAATACCAGACCAATAAAATCATCTTAGCAATCTGGTTAGAGTCTTTTGTCTACCCAGATGGCCTGCAATGTTAATGTGTGACAATTTCAACAATGAACTAGGACTGTTTTATGGAACCAACATTTGTTCCACTGCTTTTTCTTCTTAGGCTCAGAATTTTGACACAGATGGTACAAATTACTCAAAAAACAGAAATGTTCATTTAGAAGGCTTAAATATGTGGTTTTACTCAGGCCATCCGAATCTTTTACATTCACAATTCAGTAAATTTACTAACAATTCTGCTGTAATTAAGGTCTATAAAAATCTTTCCTCCTTTCCTGCTTGCTTTTCTCCTTACATATCTACAAATTATCCCAAATTATTATTAATATTTATTCCAGCCCTGAAATGTTTTTAATTCTGGAGGATTTACACTGTTCAAGTCTGCATTCGATTCCTCATACCTTCCTAATTATGGCATAAGAGCAGGAAGAAGCATTTAATCTGTAGTCCCATGTTAGTCCTCGGAGAAGCTACACATTTCTTGATTAAAGAAAAACGTAAACAGGCAGCCAAACTGGACAGTATTTTCTGCTGAAGAACAACTACTTAAAATTCTTACTTTCTGTATAGAGATTCACAAATGACTGAGATACCCTTAGTAATTTACAGCAGGGAGAGGATGACTGCGTTCCTGTACAAAGCAGAAGAATAAAAAAAGAAAAAAAGGAAATCCCGGCCTGTAGACAAATAATTTTTTAAGCAAATAATTTAAACACTAACATTCAAAGAAAAGATGACAACAGAAAGGCCACGACTGTCCCTTTTTAATCCCTGCAGAACCTGCGGTCTCTGCGCGATGCTTCGGCTCATTATGCTATTCTATGAGGTCTGCCAACAGAAAGTGCATTTTGAGTTTTTAAATGTTGATTCCATTAGAATCAATCACTCCACGCAATTAAGCCAATAGTCTCTCACCATTTCTGCTGTTATGAGCTAAACCATCCTAAATATATTGACAGCTGTCTCCTATAAGATGACACAAATTAGGTTGAGAGGGCATAAGCCTAAATGTCACCAGTGGGAGGACATCAGTTATTCTTTCAGAAATCCACCTAATTTTCATATCCCATAAGGCATTCAGTAGACTTTCTTTGCATTGGCAGCACGCAGTAATCAATGTTTTGCATATTACAATCAATAACATGCTTAAATGTTTAAGTTTTGCATTCTTCTGCGATAAATATTGATATATTGCAAACTATGTAAAACTGTTCATTGGACTTTTTGTTTGCAGTATGTACTGTATCATTCAGCAAATAAGTGAGCTAAATATTGTTTGTTACAAAACAGATGTCACATGAAATTATGCCATATGTGCTATTAAACATTTTTCTTTTTTTTCCTTAACAGTGAAAACCAAGATTTAGTTTCAGAAGTGAGTGCGTTTGGCTTTTCCAGGATTTGAAACATAAAAGCAACACCTCTGAAATATTTTTAAACCTGCTGTGCCTCCTGTAATCCAGTTTTGTAAGCAGAATCTGAGAGTTTTTAAAAAGCAAGTCTGTAAAAATAAAGAAATATGCTAAGTGCATAATTGCCATACTACTTCTCCACAGGTTCCACTGATCTATCAGAGGAGGCAAACAAGGTAGTTTCGGCCCACCACTTACGTTTCAGGACTTTTATTCACATCAGTGCCTTTAGATACAGACACTTCAAGGTAAAAATTAATATACACTTTTCTCCGCCTACCTAAAAGATAGTAATTCAGCTGATGACCGTGTAAAATTTTCGGTAGACGTCACTTTTGAAACTGAGAATGCACAGGACGTAGGATTCGGGAAGACAAGGCCAACAGACCTCGTTCAAAGTAAAACAAAACCAGTAATTCTGCACAGGAAACGAGTTCTAAGGCTCAACGTTAATTGTTTTCACAAGAACATATATGCAAAGCAGAGCAAACTATATCTCTAGACGACTTTGAAAGTGCGAACCCCACAACAGAACGAGCAGAATGCAAGAAACGTGTTGCTGAGAGCCACGCAGTAAAACAAAATCTGCCTGCCACAAGAACAGTGACATTGGCATCAGAGGCAAAGACGCTTACACCCACAAATGGAAATACAGAGGGCCGGGAAAACTAGAGGAAGGGAAGCAGATGCAGCAGTGCAAGGAAGAAGCTCAAAGAGAGGATCTTCAGACTCCATATGTGGCTTGCTTCCTCCAAGTCATCAAAAGGAGGAAGATGGGGGAAACACGAAGGCAGATATTTTCTGTTGGTTCCTCCCCCACCCCCAAAGTGCAAGCCTATATTCCAAATAGACCCTCCGAGCGCTGCAAGAGGCAAGCTGCCTGTGACTTAATTCCCTTTTTAAGCACACTGCAAGACTACATTTGCACGCTACAGTATACAACTGCTTGCTAAATGAGCGGTAAGAATTGGGAAGAAAAGTCTCCCAGTTTTGGGAGACCAAGGACATTGCTCCTTCCCCCCAGCAAACAAAGTTGAAAGTAAGAAAAGCATTAGCACTGCAACGGTCCCTCCTCTAATACAGAGAGAGAGTCCTCCCCTCCAATACTAACAACTTCCAGATTAAGTGCTACTGAGGGCCATTGCAAGGCAGAAGGGAGTCACGGGGGGGAGTCACTTTTCCTCTAAAAATACATTATTTTTACCCCCACTTCTAAGGCAGGATTATTTTTAAGTGGTGTAGCTAGGTCCCAATATTGGGGGTGATAGATGCTTTTCTAATGCCAAAGATCTGGTAGTTGAAAAGATTGCAGCCAACCCAACCACCTCCGATTAAATACAAATGTGATTGTAAAAGCTCCCTCTTCTCCCTGCCTCCAAACTGCACTAGCTACAGTGAAATGTTTAGTACATGATAAAAATAGCTAGATCTTTCAAAGTCTTAGAAGAAAAGTTGAGGAATGTTTTTTCTTTAAAAGCTATATTTTCTTAAAGGCAACATAATGAGGTCAACTGAAGCTGGATTGAAGCTGATAAACTGGGTTTAGGAAAAACCAGAGGTTGGGGGTGGTTCCAGCAGAGGAAAACAAAGAGAATGATTGCAAAAGTCAGATCTCAAAATGTTAATCAGATTCAGAAACATAAAACATGACAATTTAATGGTGTTTGGTTAAAACTAGAAAATTTTAAAGTTCTAAGTATCTTACATTGAATTCTAATACTTTTTTATTAATTAGATATAAAATGCTTACAATTTTCACTGAAAATTAGACTTGGTAATTTATATTTCTTGTTTATACAGTACAATTTGCTGATGAAAAAATGTGCTAAACTTATTGATTCATGACCATAATTGTTTAATTATTTATCATTGCAGAATTATATTAGCATTTATAATAATGCAGATGTGCACAAAGGCTAAGAAGTCATATACAGCTTTTGTTTTGTGTTTGCTATGCTGAAATTAGGTTGATCCAGGTTGTGTGTGCATACCGCGCGTTGCAAGTGTTGCGATTCTGCGTCTCTTGGTTTTACTGGAGCTATGGTGGGTCTAACCAATAGCTGCAATAATTAAAGTGCTCTGTTAGCTTTGGATTTTATATATTTTATTAACTAACAGCCTGGCAAAAGAAGTCTCTACTTAGATTGATTCTTTTGTTACCATGATGTGCATTAAATGCAGAGCAGCACAGGGGCAGCTCTTGGCCTCGCACCACCCAAGTAAAGGAATAGCTTGTGTGCATGGTACAAGAGAGGGCAACAAGCTCTGCACGCCCCAAAAACTGCAGTCTTAAACAGAGGCCAAAGTCTTCTGTGCGAGGCTGGTTAGGGAAGAACATAGCAACTCTTGATATGAGGGAAACACATTCATTTAGTTCTCATTTTTATTTTGGGGGATCATAAACACTGGGAGAAAATGACAGATGCCTCGCTTGAGTCTCTCCTCCTCTCTGTGTGCACAATCTATTCCCTCAAGGAACTACAGTAAGACACACATCCCTTTTGCGAAAGCCGCTCAAAGAGCTTTGCCATGGGCTTCGCATGCAATTTGTAACACCAAGGGCGTCTTTCTGGACTCATCCTCTCGAGGTATTGATAGTCAAGGCTCCCATTGCCTGCCCCCTCTGCGCTCTTTTCACCTAACACTATTTACTGGTTCTACCTTTTCATAATTAAGAGTCCGTATCAAAGCAGTTGTAACACCATTTAAGCAGCTTTCCTAAGGAATCAAGTCTAAATGAAAAGGCAAAGTACAAAAAGGCCCCATCCTCTACTGTGCATAACTGATTTGCTCTGCATTTTATCCTCAGGGAGGTGCAAATTCCAGAAGAGCCATTCACAAAAGCAGCATCGCAGAACCACGAAGGAGAACGGCACATGTACTTTTACCTCGACGTGTGTTAAATGTCTTTAAAAAGCAGCTTCCCAATGATGCTGTGCCACGTAAACCAGATTGGTTAATCACAACTCACAACGGTGAGTATTTAACCCAGTGACTCCTGTATCACACCACAGGTCAGGAATTGGTTTCTTTTGTTAGATTAATATCGGTGACCGAATAGCATACTCAATAACATACTCATACTCGTGCCGTGGCCCTCCTCACTGCGCGGCACGGACCCCACCACGTGGCTGCGGCAACACGACAGAGCGGACCCTGCACCCGCCGCAGGCAGCGGGGAAGGACCCGGCAGCCACGTACTCCCACCAGCACCGCTTCATTTCTGCATTAAATTCATGCAGATAAAGTGTGGTCTTTAAACAGCTTTCAAATTCATTAACCCTCGCGGCAGCCTGGCGAGATGGCAGCACGCATGAGGACGCAGGCAAAGCCTTGCCCGAGGGGCAAAGCGCCGCTGCCGGCCCCACGGCACCGATCCCCAGGCAGCGGATGCTGCAGCTCCCACTGGAGTCACTGCAGCCACATGGGAAGGGAAGCGCGGGGACGGACACCTACATCCCCCCTTTGCCAGGTCATCAGGCTGGAGAGGAACGTCTCCGAAAGCGCAAGGTCCAAAGCGCAGCTCGGGGACGTCTGCGCGAGGACCTGCACTGCGCACAGCAACCGCAGGACATTAACCACCAAATCCTCGTAAAAATCTCCAGGAGGCCGTTTTACAAGCAGGTAAGCAGAATGACATGCATTTATTTTATTTAAAAAAAAAATTAAAAAGACACATAGAAGAACATAGATATTACAAGAATTCTATGGCAGAGCAGGGTCTAGAATCCAAGTTCTGATTTCAGAACAATCTTTAAGCAGCTCTGGCAGCATTTCCTCAAGCAATCATACCCACGAGTGTTAGCAGCTGCCAGATTTTCATTCCAGGTACCAGCACACTAATATGGACTACGTGGGGATGTACAGTTTCTGGACGAGCAAAGTAGCAGAGGGGATCACCTCTGCACCCAGGACTGCAGGAGAAGGGCACCAGGAAGAGCAGGATCGCTACAGTGTTTACGATCCAAATCAAGGCTGGAATCACTCAAAATACTTCTCCAAATGAAGCACTCCTGACTTCATACCCAGAGCTCTGTGTTTTAGTTTATCTATTTGCAAAATAGCAGCTCACCGGCCTCATAGCATTCTTACCAAATGATACATGTAAGGTCAAGACATTTATAGAAAGGGGATGTAGTTCATCAGTCGGTGCTTCAGTGCTTCCTTGGAAAGCCTGGCTCTCCACCTCCCCTGGCTGCCCCTTCCTTCTTTCCCTTTGTATTTTCATCAATTTAAAACTTAAATCACCAAAACAATTGTGTCACTTTCAAAAATGCTCGAAATGTACAAGCGTGAAAATACATTTGTGTGGTTGTGTGCAACCATGACACATTCGTTTAATGAAGAGATTGAAGTTGTATCTGTTCGGTAACTGGCCCAGGTTTGTCACCACTGTCACTCCTACCACTTCAAAATGTCTCCTAAGAAAGCATGACTGCAGTGCAATGGATACTGTTTGTCCTTCATTCGAGTCAGTTTTTCACCACTTCGTTTACTATTTTTCCTTTAAAATAACTCTGAACTCAAGCCTACATTCCTCTCATGTTCCCATACCATAATCTTCTACTTGCGAGTCCTGAGGATTCACATTTTGCTATATTTGGTGTTTTTCCTACAGCTCTTCATAATTACATCACAATTAATTCCTTAAATTAAAATGTGTTTTGAGCTCTCTTAATTGTGGAGACAACCTCAAGAACGTTACCAATTTAATCTAACGGCCTCCAAACCAAAAGGCAATGAACAAAAGACAAAAAAAAAAAAAAATCACTTGAAGAAAACTTCATTTATAAGCCAACATCACGCCCCGGGAAGCCCTAAAGGCCTGACTTTGTATACTTTGCTGTAGCAACCCTACTATTTGCAGTAGTTTCTGGATCTGAGCACCGAGACTCCCCTCTTATCCCGGTTATAAAGGTCTCAGGGAACATCCTAACCTCTCTAATGTAAAGGCCTTGACCCAAAGCCACGAAACAGAAGCTGACACAGGTAGATGCTTTCCACTTATTCTGCAGTTGGAGCCCCTGCTGGTGTCTTTCTTCGGTCTCAAGCATTAGGTCAATCAATGCCTTGCTCACGCGGCAGCACCCCTCCACGTTCAGCACACAACTGCTTTGGATCCCCCTCCTGCCCTCCTCTCCGGCAGCGGGAAGGTGGCCGCCGATAGCATCAGAACCCAGCGCTCTTATCTGCCCGAGCGGAGATACCGACGTCGGCGCGGAGGGGGACGCCACCTGTGCAGCACATCCGTGCGCACAAAGAAACACCTTTCATACTCTGCAATGAACAGGAGGTGGAGAATTAATCATCTTCAGAGCACAGAAGGTACCCTGCTTCTTCAATCTGCTTGCAAATGCCTCCTGGATTTAAAGAGTCGGGGATGAGGGCAACACGCAGTAAACACTGTGGTTTAGCCGAGTCAGATTTCTTCCAGCAAGTAAAAATAAGCCAAGGCAAATAACTTCAAGTTTCCTTCCCTACCCACCACCATCAGCATTAAATGTGCTGAACATCTCTTCCCAACAGGGCAAATAGAGGCCGAGAGCCCTGGTCACCTAGGGAGTCCTACACTCTAAGCCAGAGCCAGCTGGTATCCACTGCAGACCTAGCGCAAGGCTGCACCGCACTGAGTCAGGCTTTTTCCTGATCCCACAGGGCACGACTCCTGTTGCAACACATAAGAGCTAGCCCAATATTCTTATCATCACCCCAGACCCCAACGAGACCTGAAACCTAAGAGAAGGGGAAAAAAGGAACCTTTCAGATCAAGCATAGTTTTGTCTGTGAATAATAAAGGTAAAACATGAGATACCTTAATCTTTATCCCGTATTCATACATTTATAGCCAAAAAGCAAGGAACAATATCTGAAATGTTCCAAGAATACTATGCCAGCACTTATCTGGTGACACTTGAGATGAAGAAGATAATTGAAAGGATGATTGCATTGGGCTTGTTGTGCTCCATTGATAAGAAAGGCTTTAGAGAGCCCATTCAGTATGCTCAGCCATGATACGAGATGCCAGGAGAAAATACAGTATTGCAGCAGTGACAGTACCTCGGATCTACGAAACATTAAAATGAAAGATAAAGAAGGCTCTGAAAGAAGTAATATTGGGCACACGACAAACGTTTGGACAAACGTCTAGACGCTGGAATATCTCTTAATCACTGCCCACTGGCTGTCATCCTGCACTGCCATGCAAAAAACCTGTCCATAAATTAGAAGCCTTTGCAGTTTCCTTCCTCGCCAAAGGCCACGCAGCAAACAACCGGAGAAACGTCAGCAGGCTAAACCCTACGGAACTGTTCAAGATTTACCAATGGGGCTGACGTGAGGTCCAAACCAGCGAAACACGAGGTGATCACTTGTTTTCTGTTCCATTTATTAAACATCTCATCCTTGATTATAACTAAACACCAAGTTTTTGCAATACTAGCAAAATCTGTAACAGTTTCTATAACTCTCATGATATTCTAAGCTAACTTCAGAGGCAGAGCAATTTACTAGAACTGCAGCTTAAACAAGTTTGAATTTCATTTGCTATATATACGAAGAGAATGCTCTTACTGAAAAAAGAAATGCATGAGCACACATTAAAGCAGAGCTTTGATTCTGAACTCTTTATCCTGAACTCTGAACAATGGATACTTATGAATCATTTGTGCTGCATACTGAAGCCTTTTGAACTGGTAACAAGAGAAATCAGTTCTGCTAATGCATCTCTCATCCTAGATCTCTCACTCATCCAGATTTTAAGTCTGAAACTTAGAAGAATAAAATCATCTTTTTGGAAGGACCAAGAGTATTTTGGAAAATAAAGTGGTCAGACAGGAGGAGATTTTTTGGATGGGGCAATATGTAGACTATGTACAGATTTTGATTTTCAAGACCAGCTGTTTAAAACAAGTGTTTGAATGATGCGGGGAGGAGGCTTTAAACAATTGTTTGCATTGTGTGTATTGGGGGTCTGGCAGGGCAATACTATCACTCTGCAGTAAACAGCAAAAGGAGATCTTGGAGATCATAGTGATTAGGATGACATCAAACAGTTTTCGGATGCGAAAAACAAAACGTCACAATTTAGGAACTGTACTAGGTCCTGGGACAAACTTGGTCCCGTTGATGAAACGGCTAGGTATTCCCTGATGAAACATCAAGCCTTGCCAGTACTATAAAAATCTCTCAGCCATCTTTTGTCCTTCCCCAGTTGCAGCAGTTACCAGAAAATGTTCCAAACACAAGGGTTTTAATTATAAGTGCTATATACATTTAACAAGGTCTGTGTTTGAATATACTTTCCACAGGAGATCACACTCAGATTAAAAGAATTAAAAGTTCTGTCTATAATGATACCTGGACAGCTATGTTCCTCCAACTCGGGGCTTTGGAGAATTCTTTTAAAAGAGGAAAAAAAGTGTGCAAAAAAGCTACTGAAACTTTTATAGGAGATAAATTGCACAATACCAACCTGATTAAATTTCAAATGCTATCAACTTTTGCTTAGAGTCTGAGATGAGGAATAGACCTGAATTGAGAGTGCAGCCACCTAAAATGCTTTCCAGTCAGGTGCAGATGAGCACCCAAGTGAATGTCCACATTAAAGGACAATGTTCCTAATGACAGAAGCATTGGAAGGTCAAAGCCAAGTGCACAGAACTGTGCATTGAGAAAGTCACCCTTAATATCCAGCAGTAATGACCTCCAGGTGCTAAAACGCTTGCAGTGACCTAAGAATTAAGCAAACAGATCTGCATAACTGAGGAGCTGGCATTTGCTCATTGCCGAATCGTGGCTTGCAGAGGGAGGCCTGGGCCACTAGACACAGTTTTGTGGGTTGGTGATGAGAGGAAAGCAGGGGGAAGAACATCTACATAGGGGCAATGCTGTAACCCCAGTGTTTTAAACTTTATTTTGATGCTCTTTCAAAGTGTAATTTAATTTGTTATGAATTCATGCCATAAATATTCATGCCAAAAAACAGCCCTCCAGTCACTGTCTTTGCAAAAATAAGATTCTGAGAAAGTTTGACACGGTATTTTCAAGGAATCACAGAATGCCTAAGGTTGGAAGGGACCTCCAGAGGTCATCTAGTCCAACTCCCTGCACATGGCACAGGGCTGCATCCAGGTGGGTCTTGAAGATCCCCAGAGAAGGAGACTCCACAGCCTCTCTGGGCAGCCTGTGCCAGGGCTCTGTTAAGAAATTTTCCCATCTTGAGTTCCTCCAGAGGAACCTAAGGAACAAGGAAGCTAAGACAAAATATCTAAGTAAGGAGCTGCTCTGCAGTTGAGGCAGCAGGAGCAGTAAAGGAAGCAGAGAAAGAACCGTCACAGTGATAGAAGTTCCCATCACAGGCCTGCAACGCTGAACCTGTTTTATATGCTGACTTCTCATCTTTCAATAGCAGGTCAATGCTTTAATGCGGATTGGGCACATAAACGCAGATCAATTTATGCATTAAAAAAAAAAAATCTACATGTGCATTTATTTCAATTTCATTTTAGTGAATCAGGTCCTGATTCAATGCTAACTGAAAACCCTTGAAATAACTGCGAGCTTGCTCATAGCCAATTCTGTGTCACCGCTATGAAATTAGTAGTGAAATTAAATGGCTCAACAGTGCTAAGACATTCCCCAACTACTCCAGCAAGCAGTCGCTCACCTCTAAGGTTAACAGGATAAAGGTTGGATAAAGAAACTACTCATTATACCAGCTCTACAAAGAAGCAATTATGAGACTTTATAAAGTGGTTTCAAATATATTTTACAAACTAGGACTCAGACAAATATTAGTGGCAGCAAATTACAGTACTTAGCAGAATTATCACCAGTAAAGAGACTCTTTTAATCTATAAAAAATATCAACAAAAGATGTAAATATGGGCTCCTCTATGGGTGGTATATCTTGAAGAAAATATACATCTAATCTCACAGTGTGTTACCTTCAGTACCTGGAGAGAAGGTTAACAATTCAGAGCTGTTTCCTACAGCTATAGAATATATTTTGATGTAGATTTGTAGATATCACAGACTTAAAATCTATTGTATAATCACATGGCAAGTGCAAGGAACCTGGGGACATACTTTTCTATGGTAAAGTGCTGGAACACCGTTTCTCATTTTAATCAATATTATTCCCTGTTTTTAACAAATTATATTTCATTCAGTGGCCTTTTGGTTCTATTTCTCTCAGCATAAACAACACAGTGTTTTCACCACCACGAGCACAATTTGCAAGCTCTCTATTATCATTACACACTCACTTATCTCCACGTGCAATACCCAAGTATAAGTCAGACTGTCACCCTCTCAGCACCTGAGACCAGTACCAGATTCTGATTGCATTTATATCACTATAAATCAGGAACACCTGCACTGAGGTACCAACAGATCCATTTTTCCTTTGGATCTGGAGCAAATCCATCTGCAAACCACAGATTTGCAGCCCAGTTTCCGGAAAAGCTCACTTCCCAGCATTTCCATTTGAGTCCATATAAGCTGGGGAAAGCAGCATCTTTGGAGATGTCAAGCAATTATTTCAGGTTTACATCAGGATAACAAAGAATTTGCCCCCCGTCACACACACTTCACACCCTCAACAACAAGCTGTAACCCAAGAAGCCAAAGATCCCCCAGGCTTTGATCTCCCCCCTGCTCAAAGCACAAGCTCCCAAAAGGAGGCTATCACTTGTTGAACATGACCAACTACTGTCACAAACAGAAAACCCTTCTGTGGTTTCCTGACATTTCTTTCAGTCTCTTCTTA
Source organism: Crypturellus tataupa (assembly GCA_034781795.1). Taxonomy (NCBI): domain Eukaryota; kingdom Metazoa; phylum Chordata; class Aves; order Tinamiformes; family Tinamidae; genus Crypturellus; species Crypturellus tataupa. The sequence continues at coordinate 2,649,130 of JAWLRI010000906.1, read as the reverse complement.
GTCAAGGCGATATTATGCATGCTTTCACACTCCTTCCATTAAAGTCTTATACAAAAAAAATTTTGGATGACATTCCAGCAGATCTGGGAACTAGCCCCGATCATGTACTCTGGTATGCAAAGGAGACACTTCCAAGATGATGTCAATTACTCCAGATGCTTTCTGCCAGCAGTGCTGCTTCTCTTGCAAGGAATCCTAACAAATACCACATTCGCAATTAGTTTTACCTGCGAGTGCTTTGTAGCTGCCAACATTAAGCATTTGAACCTCACTACATTAACTACACACGGTTCGGAAGTGAACTCCACGGACTGTTTAACCCTGCCTTGCTTCAGTCAGTTTGTGTTTGGGGAGACCCCAAACATTCAGTTTAGGTTGAGCTTAATTAAGAGACCACAAAAATCCGGACACTCATCCAAACCTTCTGAACACTTGGAATGTGGGGAAGGGAAGCAGGAAAACACATGCTATCAGTTTTGCTGAAGGTTTCTAGCATTTTATGCCATGAACTAGGCTCAAAAATATCAGAACCATGTCTCTCCCTCCCTTACATTGAGCTTGAGCACTGCAGAGATCCAACTGGAACCTCAATGCAAAATGCCTGAGCTCCAATGTGTTACCATTTGCAGCTGCAGATTTCCCAGTATTCCTCAGTTATTTTTCAGATTACTCGCCAAGAAAACTGCCAGAGATAGCACTTTTAATCTATATTTTTCGACTACATATCTCAGTTTTCTCCAGCAGTTCTTCTGTTTTAAAACCTGCCTGTGTAAACGTAGAAATCCTCACCACCTTTGTTGCCCAGGTGGGTGTAATTCACTTCTCTTTCTCCATGTTTGATGAGCTCTGTCCTGGACGAGCCAGCACAGAGCTGCAGCATCGGTGTTTCCTGGAGGGACCATCCTCTTCACTTACTGCTTGGATAACAGCTTCTCCACAAGATCAATTAAAACCAGAAAACAAAAACAGGAGTTGATACCTGAGCCCAGGCCCTCACCCAAGCCCAGGGCACCGATGATTTAGGGGTGCTCTCCTGCCCTCATTTTGTCTCCGTTTATTTACGCATCTTCCTCTTACCAGCCTCCCGCATTACAGTCAATAGCCTTCCCCTGCTTATCAGGGAGCAAGTGGAGCCAGACCTGGACTTCTATAAATAAGATTTACTCTGTTGGCTAAATAATGACATCTAAACCAGCCTGATTTAACTGACTATGGCAGTTCTTAGAGCAAAATTTAATTACACTTTGTACTTATTACAGTTCCTTTGTGTGCCTCTTACTTCCCAGCAATTTTGAAACGCAGACCTAAGGCCGCTCCGCGCTGCATCTCCGTACCCGCGGTGACACGTGTTAACAGATGGCCGGGCCGCGCGAGCACCGCTTCGGGCAGCCGCGCGTCCCCGAGGCGCTCGCGGTCCGGCGGACGGCGGCTCGCGGCACCGCTAGGTTTCTGCCAGCACCAGGCCAGGCTGGACACTCGCTGCCCCAGCGCACGCGTTGTGGTGGTTAAACCGGACTCACGGTTCAGGTGCGAGTGTCCTCCCTCATCGCCTCGTGGCAGAGCAGCTCCAGCGTGGCCAGGAAAGCCCGCAGCGCCCACAGACCAGCACCAGAACCCCAGCACCGGTGCTTGTGTCATCGCCCACGGAGGGGACAGGCAGGAGCTGGGGTCGGCTCTGCCAACAGCCAGCGTCCTGCAGCCTGGCCTGCTCCCAAACCACGGCACTAACACACACGCAGCCACCTCCTCCCCATGCACCTTCTCCATGCCCTCTGAGCCCACCATGCTGCACAGCAACAGGGAGGAGGAACCACCCATCCTCTACAAAATACCTCCACCTGCATCACCCCCGCTACTGCGATTACCCCCGCTACAACAAGCACCTCAACTACAACAAGCACCTCCACCTGGGGCCAAGTGCAGGCCACGCTGGAGAGCTCACAAGGGGCACGGTGGGGAATCGCTCCCCTGTTTACTCCTCTTCCTCCCCATGGTTTCAAGGTCTCTCTAGGACCCTCTAAAAGGATAAATTGTCATTATGCATATATATGTTTGTATATGCACCTGTATATAGTTGTTTATATACACGTGTGTGTGTACACATACACGCACACAAAGAAATGGGTTAAAAAAATAATATATATGTAGGCATGTAGGTATGTATCTTCATGGTAGAATATTCTTAGTTTGTGTGCTCACATTTAGAAAACCACTAATATTGCAGGGGAGAGGATGTTAGATAAGGATTTCAGCTGCAAACCTGGAGGTTTAATTGGCGTGTGAACACGTAGTAGAAAGTCGTCCGGAATATATTTTCTGAAGATCTGCATGTTCCCCTCGTCTCTGCAGGGGAAGGCTCCAGTGCACACTCTTGCACCACCAGAAGTCTGTGGGGATGTTCGTACCTGCAGAATGGTGGCCCTGGGCTTCAACAAATTAGTGGAAAACATTTTTAAATGTTTCCTACTTTTTTGAATTTTGAAAAAAATTTAAAACTAGAAAATATAGAAAGTATGTAAAAATAGAATACATAAACATGTGTAAAAAAATACATAAAAAAATAAAACCTCAAACAATATCAAGCTTAAATAAATGATTTTCCTATATTATTGCATTAAAGTGGAAGTGTTTTTTTTAAAAAGTCTTGTTAAAAGTGCAGGCGCCCAGTGGTTATTCGGGTCTCTTTGGTGCTGATCTGGTCCCCAGAGCAGACATGGCAGAGCCCACGGCCCCCGAGGAACTGCCGAAATCCCGTCTCAGGGCCACGGCGCTGCCGCCTTCCACTGGTGGGATCCGTGTCCTGGTCCCCGAGTAACCTGCGGAAGCCGGGATCCACGCTGGGGCTGGATTTACACAGCTCAGCCGTAGGCAACCCCGTCAGGAGAGCCTAAAACTCACTTCTCTTTTTCACACGGGAAAGGGAACTTGATGCTCTAATGGAGAGATGAATGTCATGTTTTCACAGCCATTTTATCCGTGTGTGCGTATTTGAATCTCCTGATGCTGCAATTAGCCATTTCTTGGTAACACGTGCCCTTAAAACCTATTAAGAGAATATAATTCTGAATCGGATACTACAACCACAGCAAAATTTTACTTTCAAGTTATAAGGTCAAAACCAGTTTTTTTTACAGAAATATTGCTCCAGTCTTAGTTATAGCGATACAAATAGGACACTGGTAAAACACTGCCGAGTGCCCCCCCTCCTCGCCGCAGCGTTCCCCCTCAGAACCATGGCAAAACACATGAAAGGTCATAGACAAGATAGAATTTGACACAATAAGATTTCACTCCCATGTTAATGCACCTCAGATCAAGGCTGCAAAAGTGAAATAATAAATTTAGGAAAACAAGCAAAATGACCCTACTGGTTGGTTGGTTTTCTAGATACCATCTACATATTTTAGAAACGTACAACCTTCTAATAGAAATGAATAAACTACTCAACCATAAAGTTGCTATAGAAGATATGCTTGTTCTGATTGGAAAGGGCATCTGCTATCTGCAATATTGATAATACTTTTCAAATTTCATCTGCTTTTGTTTGCATTCTGTGTCGTCTGTTTAAACACACTGGGAATAATAATGAATCCCAGCATTATCTCCACTTTTTCAAGGCCGAACATATAACTTTATCACAAAAATAATTAAAATTCTTTGGCACTCTTGTATCTTTTCCATTAAACGTTATCAAGCAGTGACAATAAACTAACATCAGTCCAAGGCTGCCCATATGCTGCTTTTAAAAAGAAAGCATTTGTCCCAGGGTGAGACACATGAATTTTGTGTTTACAGGGTCAAACAACACCGAAGCTTTTTCCTGTGTAAGGACTAAAAATCTGCAGATACACACAAATATGCCCACACATAAGACAGACACTGAGCAAAGTCTCAGCAGGAGCAGGGGGAACACCGGAAAACTACCGTGTAAAAACTACCTTTCACAGAGAAATCTTAGTAGCTTAATAATGCGGGGAGATGTAAATATTTTGTGGACTAAGAGTAGGGCACAGTCAAACCAATAAACGATGCTCTGCAGCATTCTTGGATGTTGTATGCAGTTAATGTCAAATGTATTCAATGAACTTTTCTGAAGCAAATTTCTTATAGAAGCCTACGGGTTATCTCCTACACAGAGGAGTAATGCTGCAACTTTATTTTGAAATTATCTATTTTACTTCAGTATGTTTGTCATCCTTTGGAAACCACTTCTCTTTTGTTATCCAAAGTAAAGGAAAATAAAGTATATCCTCTGATTAGTCACCGTTCAGCATCGACTCCTGCTCGTTAGTTATGTAAGAAAGAAGCCACTGACGGTTCGTTTGTCATCTACAGGAAAGAATTTGCCAACCAAAAACTGTATAGTTCCCAAATACATTACTAGAATATCTAAGTCTGAAGCCTTTACGATTTTTATAACGTGTGCTAACTTCTGCTTAAAATGTAGTAAAGCAACGATGTTGATCTCATTTCAATACCACATACACAGTATTGCATAGTAATGCACTGGCTTTTATAAGCCGGGAAACAGTACCAACTCACTAAACAGATCCATCAGGATAATTGAAGAACTCATTTCAGGAGAACTCCCATATGAAGGCAGAAATGTTAAAAGATGTTAAATTTTCTTTTTGTGTATTGTTGGCTCGCTTGATAAGCAGAAGCAAGTTTATACAGCTCTGCAGCTAGCGCAGAATGCTTAAGCAAGAAATCCATAACTTTTAATATGATGAGATTGTCCTGCTAGGAGAGATGGATTTTTTCCAATATCACTGCTAACAAACAAGTGTGTATCAGCACATTTCTGTTTCTACTCTGCAGCACACATGTGCTTCATTTAGAAACAATACGTGGCTCAGGATTTTGGCACATTAAAAACGAGACATGTTACGTTAGACTACGTGATGGACAGGTATCCTGGCAGATTTCTTTGAAGAATGAGAACAAAATCTTACACGGATGCACACGCTGACAAGGTTAAAAAAAAGGGGCTGGAAGCGCGGAGTTATTTGTGTTAGCTGCATTCCCACGATTTCGTGGCAATGTTACTTAGTGGAGTGACTGCGCCATGGACAGATAATGTCACACAGTGTCTTATTACATGATTACAAACCCCCATGCACAATCTCACTTGCTGCAGAAAACTTAAATATGTTTCAGGTAGGAGCTAAATAAAAGGCATTACTTTTCATCTGCTTTTTCACTTAATGCTAATACAGTCACTTGTCAGTGGATGTAAAAGTAAAGGAGACAAGGGTTTATTTTTATACCTCGCAGAACAGCAACTGGTGATTTCCCTTAGATCACTGCTCTTGTGTGTGCAGGCGCGAAGCTTTTTTCTTTTAATATTTTAGACATGCTTTATTTTTTATTCAAAACAATTTTATCCCGGCTCTGACATGCCGATAGTGTTGGGTAGGGAGGTGTGCTGCTTAAACTTAATGTTTCCCCATTATATCTTATCAATGTAGGCGGCGCAGCTCATTAGCGGAGAACTCATCAGCACGGGCACGTGATCCACTTCCTCGAAGGTTTGGCTGGAGACCCCGCTTTGTGGTTCCCTGCGGATGATGCGTGTGAATGAGCAGCCACCACAGACCTGGAGCCGAACGGGGTGGTTCTGCAGCAGCACCGGGCAAAGCGCATCCCAGACGGATGACATCCATAGAGATGTCCGTATGACCCGGTGAGGGCCGTGGTTCTCCACATCCAGGGAGCCCCACGCTAGCTGGCAGCGCTACGGTTATCCCGGACAGGGCCGGGAAAGCCCACGGCGAGATGTGGGGCTGGTTCCTGCCGGCAGCTGCAGGCAGCGCTCGCTCCGTCTGCCCTCTCTCTACTTCCCGCTGGAGCCACGCGCCGAGCCGGCCCCAGAGCCGGCACTGGGAGTCATTATCAGAAGGCTGCAGCTCCGCTCCTCTGCCTCCTCGCTCACCTTCTTCCCTTCCCTGCCTACCCTCCCTTTGGTTTCCTCACGTACGTCCGCCTACTCAATTCAATTAGCCTCGGATCCCGCGCGGAGGCCTCGGATACCTGTAGTCATTATCCCAAGCACTTTTCATAAGAGCATGGATATTAGTCCCAAAGTCCTGGCAGAATTCCAGCTAAGCTAATGTATTTACAGCCTAACCTCTCCAAATGTATCTCTTAGCGTTAAATGGTGGAGTTATTCTTCATTTTCTCTCCTTACTTTGCCGCGTAGAGTTTCTGGTAGTGTTAAACTTGCTCTCCATGGCAGAGTAATGCAGGATTTCTATGTCTTAGCGCCCTTGCAACACTCGGTATTTCTCCTTAAGCTGCTGCTTGTGTGATTGCAGGAATCCCTGTCCCCAGCCCCTCCTTGCTTCTAGGGACTACCCTCTAATCCTGTGCAAAAAAGCTTAAAGCACAAAGCTCCCAAGCAACAGGACCCACCTCAACCTCTATTACTACCTTTAAACTAATTTGAATTAATTCCCACATGGGTGTCCCACCTCGGACGCGCTCCTGGAGCTGCCGGTGCCGGCAAGGCCGCTCGGGGAGCTCCAAGGGGCAGTTGGCTGTTTTCACACCCTAGTAGGGTGAAAGAAGCAGCCGCATTCCAGGCATGGGGGGAGCCCCACACTTAGCCCCTAGGCGCTCCGTTTGGCGGGTTTGCTCCCCAGGGAGGGACCCGGCGCGTTCGGCCCCGCTCTTTTCTCCTTCCCCGCCGCAAGCCCGGCTGCGCGGGGCGAGACGGGCCGGCGGACGCGGCGCTGCGGCTCCGGGTCCCCCCGCCCGATATGCGAAGACAATCAGCAAATTAATGACTTCGCGTTTTCAGCCCGTTCAATTATTTATTGCTGGTGTCAATAGAAAGTTTTTAAAAGGTAAAATATCTTTGTATATTGACTGCCAATTCCACATGGGTGTAATGGCACCAGGCACCGTACCACATCATGAAATAAAAATTAAATTGTAGTTGGGCTTTTAAATCAACTCAATTAAAATAAAGAGATTCTTGGCTTGATATAGGGAAATATTTGTATTTCCAATTCTATTTGTTAATACATTGACATATGTGCTATTTTTTAAATGTAGCACTAAGTGCACTTTCTGTCAATGCCATAGATTTTTTAATAGACTGAGAAAATGCATTTCATTTCTTCTTATTTTCCTTCAATACATCATTTGGTTCTGCTTTTTTGCCTGCATGAAATTCATTTTCTAATGGAAATATTTGTTTTGTAAATCAAATATGTATTATGCACAAAATGCAAAGCACAAATTAAATTATGTTAATGAAATGAAAGAGATATGAAATGCATATTTCATGGACAAAACATAACCTCAGCAAACAACCATTTCTTGATAAAATCTTTAAACACAATCTCATTCTGTGACAGACATATTGTTAAAGCAGATAGCACCTCATTTAAATGGTTTCCTTTAATATTAGTGCTTAGTATATAATTGTAAATAACTTTTGGGATGAAAAACCAATAATGAAATACTGTCTTTAATAGTTTGCTATTGATGTCAGCATAAAATTTGTAGTAGTTGAATATTGGAAATTGGGAGTGTGCACACATATAGTCAAAAGCTGTAAATGATTGCATATTTAAATAGAGCTGACTAAGGCAAAGATGTTATAGATATTAGTAATAGGCAGAAAATTATGCTGACCTAACATTATTTGACAAAACCCACTGTTTTAAATTATATATTGGTTACACTTAATGAATAATAGATTCTGTAGGTGTTGTTTCTCAGATCATAATACTGATGACACTGGATGTTGGAGACTTCTTAGTCATCCTACTGACAATAAAACAGTAGAGATCACAAAGGTCACTGGAATATGAAATTGTATTTATGGGTCTTCGTAGCAGCCTAGTCTTCCGCAGGACAAACACTTCCAAAGCTAGGAGCAAAGCAAATAGTCCAGGTTAACACTGAATAAATACAATGCAAAATAAATAAAAAAAAAAACATGCTATTTTAACTAAAGCTGGGGATTGCAGGTAGGTTCTGCGTTGCTTTGCTCTCCTAAGCAGTAGGGTCAGTGTATAGATCCCATCTGTTTGCTGTTTCCCCATCGATCGGGTTCGCTTGCGTGGCTCGTATCTGCTGTACACATCTCTCCATCCGCAGCTCTGTCGAGCACATACTGAACCAAGAACAGAGCTCTTGATGCACAAGCCGATTCTTCCAGACTTTTCAGGGCAGCAAAGAATGCATTAAAATCACCAAAGGGACATCTGTCTCCTTGCTACTATACTATTTTTATCAACAATGCTAAGAAAGAGCATTATGCTCAGTAAAAAGAAAAACCAGCACCAAAACTAAGATGATCATTAGAGAGCTGGAAGATGCCTGTAATCCAGCAGGTGATAAGACCAAAGCACCGTTTGAATGCTGCCATTCTTCACGTGAAAGCGAGAGCGCTATACATAATTAATTGGAATCTGTTTCATTTTCTGAGGGAGAACATATTTATTTTTATATTAAGTATTACAGAAGCCACTTAAGATTCAGGCCTGATAATGGTTTATCATCTTTCCTGTGGCGGGGAGCAGGACAGAGAAGAAAGCCAGGCCAGTGGTGTCAGGAGGCCTTTGGCTTTTAAGTCACTCTGGTTTTAGGTCCCAGCCTAGTGTCATAACTGCCCGTGGGCGGCACAGCAAGTCGTTTCATCTCTGCAGGGCACGATGGAGTGTCTGTCCTGATTTGTGCACAGACATCAGCTGCTGCCTATGACAGCGGTGATAACAGTGCATAAAGGTGGAGGTTCTCAGATCCTGATGGAAAACCGCAGGGAGCAGCATGGGCTGGGGTGCTGGACTGGGAGATGTGGAAGGTCTCTCCTCCGTCACACACGGGCAGGTCGAGGGAAGCAGCAATCCGGGGCTGAGCCGCAGAGCCACCCAGCAGGCAGGCGGCACGAGCCCCCGGCTGCTTCTGGGGCCGCGAGGGCTTGCTCCGTCACACAAGGAACGCTGGTATGGCTGTGGGATGCAAACGCCAGCGGGCACGAGAAGAGGAGAACAGCTCAAAGTCTGAATGCAATTACTGCTGCAGCCGTCCCTCGCTTGTGGCAGAGCGAAAACATTCAACCAAAATAAACAGTCCAGCTGTGTGAATCTTAGCTCCTTTTGAACCAGGCCATCAAACTGTCTCTCTGCCATAAAGTAAAAATCTTTCAAACACTCTCAGAATCTCCAGACTTGGCATTTTCCCCAGGATAACCCAGTAGATTGCTGGGGGAAAAAGTATCCCATGTATCATAAAGTACTGGAATTTTATCCCGAACAAAGGCCAAAAGCTTCTCCAGAGGGAAAATCCAAAGCCAGATCTTCAGATATGTAGAGATGGAGAAATAGTGTTATTCCAGTGCATCAAAGAATCCTCCTTGGCAGTTTCCAGGGTCATTTGACTGAAGCACAATCATGAAGTGAGAAGTCGCTAAGGGCAAAAATATCACGTACAGGTTTGTTGTGAGTATGACCATGGTAGATCTTGAGGGCCACCAAGTAAAGTCTCCAGCCTTTGAAAACAATGATGTCACAGCAGTTTTTCTAGTGTAACTTTAAAAGTCAATCTCATATATTCTAGCTGGGCAGGGAACATCTCCATGCCATAAACCCAACCCCAATCTGCCATGGTTTTTTTGAGTAGAAACCATGCAGCAAATGCTTTTCTGAGTCAATGGAATTACAGGTGTATAAAATACCAGGATGAAAACTGGTCCCTAGCATTTCTGTTCTGTATACACTACTTATGGAAAAATAATGGATGCTAAATCTAAATTGTGCTTCCTACACTTATTTCATAGGAAATACAATTTTTTATCCATTTTATCAATTTTATAAAATGAATCTTTCCCTTTTTCATTATCAAATTTCGATCTCATATCATTTCCAGCACCACCCCAAGCCATTCTGGAGTTCTCGTTTACATCACTAGAGATTAATATTAGGTGTTTGTAAAAGGAGGATATTAGCTTCTCCCTTATATCTGTCAAAATTAATAACTTCTCTATCACAGATAACTCCAGGTCAATATTAGATTCACAGATGTGGCCAGAAATAAAATGTATGGAAATATAATATCTCATTTATAAGTATCCAAAAAGGGGTGGGGGGGAAGGAAGTGTTTTCATTATTGAAATTTAGACTGCAACTGTTCAAAAGGTCAAAAGACTTTGAGGTCTGAACATACCTGCCATATGGTCTTAGCCTTTCAAATAGAAAACAAATCGGAGGTCAACCCAGGGGAGAAGAGAGAAATGAATTTCCTACAAACAGGGCAAAGGAAGAGCTCTGGATCCCGTTCGTACTGAGTACACGGTTCTATCTAAACCTATGCTATAGCCAGAAGAAGGGCTCCAGACACAAATGTTTGCACCGTGATTGATGTAGATACTTGGTGGTGATTGATAATGGTTATGTCTGGCAGATGTCCACCCGCACGGCTCATCCAGGATGGAGGCTCCTGATGCTGCACTGATTTAAAGGGAATAGCACATTCAAAGTGACCATGTTGCAGCAAGAATACCCTGCACTCTTGGTCCAGAGACAATGTTGACTATATTTGTTAATGGACCATACTGTTGTCTCCTAAAAGCAACCGATTTAAGAGCATTAGCAGACACCGCACTCATCTGTCAGCTCAAAGAAGTGAGGCAGCTTTACTACGGAGCACTATTTGCTCTGACTTCCAATCATTTTTGAGAGTTGCGCCATTGAAATGTTCAAACACAAAGTTGTATTCCTGACACCAGATTGTAGCTGTTTCATCTGGCTACCTAGATATGTTCTTGAGAGGTTAACTCCCAAACTTGAGATGTGAAAGTAATTCACTTAAACGCTATTGGGTTTTACTGACTTTTCATCTGCCTGCTCTACAAAGCATCATTACACAAACCCTGGAGCTGCTCTCCCTGGGCACCTTGGGCCCGACACCTCCACAGCAGGAGCAGCTCCAGCACCGCCGCTGCCGCGGTGCAGGTGGGCTTCAGCCACCCGGACAGGAAGGGGAGGAGAAAAAGAGAGCTGGCAGCACAAGAACTGCTTTCTACAGAGGTTTTGCGTGAGAAGGTGACAGAGTGACAGAAACACCTGCTGCAGGAGACAGCAGAGGAGAAGCTGAGAGTTACATTTTTGGAAGTTGATAACGCAGAAACTAGTGATTCAAAGGATGTTAAATGAATTTTTCAGTTTTTTTATTCACTATGAGCAACCTTACATTGCTGATGTTCTTACTAATGTATCCCATTTGGCTCAATAATCTTTTCGTCGTAATTACAGGTGAAGAGGTCATTTCAAAAAAGCTCGCAATGTGCTTTGAAGAGTCAGGCTGCTTTCATTTCGTGTTTACAAGTGATTGAGGACAGAGGATGAAGTTAACCGGTGCTACCTTCTATGTGGACATATTGCAACGTCCTCAGGCGTCACCCCTTTGTAGAGGGATGGCAGGACCCAGGAGCAGCTACCCGTATAGCCTGGGGACTGGAAGGATTTTTTGGATTTGGTCGTG
>JAWLRI010000906.1:2613530-2626596 GCA_034781795.1 Crypturellus tataupa | reverse complement strand
GGCGCACCGGAGCGGGAAGCAGAGGAAGATTTTAAAGGGCTGTTGCGAACACGGGCTTCAACGCGACCGCCTTGCATCAGCCAGTTCCTCCGACAAGATATTGCAAGGGTTGCTGTTTCTTAGTAAATAATGATTTTATTGCATCTCTTTAATGAACTGATAACGCGATACACAGTAAATTATCTACATCTATAACATTGCTGAGGATAAGCAGGGTGGTTTTAGTAATTTATACCACGGAGAGACATGCATTATAAAAATAGGAAAATTATTTCCTTTGTTAAATTGTGCAGAAGTCTTTACCTGAGGAACACCAGACAGATTAATCTCAGGAGATCCACTCGCTTGTATTTAAGCTGTTGAACTGTTCGCTGTTTTTGCCTCGGAACAGTTGAAAAATCCATTTCGCAAGCCAGAATTGACACTATGGGTATTGCTCCTGCTCGTACAAGTTATTAAAATAATTACTAAGCTATTTTGAGGAAACTTGAAGCTTTCTTTAAAACTTAACACCAAATCTGAAGGAATTAACGTGAAGCGCGAGCACCGACGGGAGCTTGAGCGCAAGCACCTGCCCGGCCCCGCTCACGGCGCCGTCCCGCGCGGCGCTCGGGTCCCCACGCTGAGCCGGAGCCTGGACTCACCCTCCAAACCCGAAGTTCGTTTGTTTGGTTGCTTTGCAGTCACCATTAACCTTTCCGGGAGATCCGGCAGCCGGGGTCCTAGCGGGCTCCACGGGCGTCCTTCTCTCCGGGAAGGGAGCCCCCACGAATCCGCGGCCTCCTCTTCCCGCACTAGCGCCCCGCAGCAGATCACATCTCTCCAGATGCGATCATGCCTTAGCACCTCACTTAACGGGTAGAAATTCCCCGTCTCCATGCTGGGTTGCATCACGAATCCCCTCTGCTTTGGAGAGCAGAGACGGAAAAATCCTACTTTTCTTCATCTCCCCATGCTTGATGCAAGTTTCTGAAAATGAGTGCTGTAGTAAGCCTAAATATGTGGGATAATATGATTCATTTATGGATCTCTGATAATAGATGTGGTTTCTATTACTCCGTTACCACATCACGGATTAATCCTGTTCCTTCAGGAAGAGCACGTTACCTTCCTCTTTATGAACCATTATCATAACGCTGGAAAAACAACAACGACCGTCTACGATTAGCTGCGCGGAGCAGTTCCCCGTGATTTATAATGCTAAACACTGGCAGATCGGATCAAGCTGCCGGTCTCCTTTTGCAGATTTCGTTTCAACGTGAGCCTCCTGAAGCACATGGAGCCATTCGATCTCCACTCGGTTTGTTTACAAAAGGAGAGGGATGTTTTACAACTTAAAGGAATTCTTACCAATATTAGTTATTAACAACCCCACGATGGCATTTGCATTTTTATAACCTTGTTACTTAAAAGTGGAACAGCAGAGGGAAAGACTTGGCGATAGTGTTCCCCGTGTGCTTTAATCCCAGCCTGAGCTTTTTATGCTTGAGAGCACCTTATGATGCTGTAACTAACCTCAAACCTGGAGCAGCAGGAGGGCAACAAACCCCCGAATCCAGCAATGTCATGCTTTACAGGCATACTCTCCGCAACAGCATGAATGAAGGGAAAAAACGCGGTTGCCTAGGAAACACCCTAGTCTTGGTAATTATTACTGTAACTGTCTGCACACCCCACCTATAACAGAAATGAATAATAAATTATAATCACTGACTGGCAGCTTTCCGTTGTTGCTTTTGCTCAGCACTGCTACCTACCGGCATGCAAAATTAATTACAGAGGAGCAGCAGGGCCCGCGGGAGCCCCGCTCCTCGCCCCGGCGCAGTCCAGGTGAATCGCTGCTTCTTCGGGGCGGCGGGAAGCGCTGCGTGCTCCGCGAGCAGGGTAAGGAATCACGGAAAAAGAAAATCTTTCCAAAACTTGCTTCAATTAGGGGAGATGTCGTGCCACGCTAACTGAACAGTAACAAAAGGATTTATTTTTACTGCTTAATAATGTGTATTTTGAAGACCCAATGAAATGCTGCTTAAGAGCAGCGAGGCTGATACTGCAGTATTTTTAGACGATATCTGGTACTTTTGATCAATTAAACTACATAATCAACAGAGATGTTCCATTTATCTTAGGTTGTCTAATTTGCAATACAGTGTTAAAGTACTTCTATTGGAAGACTAGTTTGTTTAGAAATTAGAACACTCAGAGTGATTTACTGGATTTGATTTAAAAGACACAGCGGGAGTTGGCAAAATTCACATATCATGGGGTTAATGTGGGTTAGAATGGAGCTATTTGTAATACAAAAATATTGCATAGCAAATACACACATCTGATTTCTTTTAATCCCAGCTCATTTTTTGCAACATAAATCACTTTGTTAAAATGAACAGCTAAAACAGCTGCTTTAGACACTCTTGAAACACACAAAAATCTGCTGCTTTAGATGCTCTGAGCGAGCAAGAGCACTAAGTGCAACTCGTTTCACAACTGAGATCCCAAAACGAGGCCAGTTTACCGGTGAGCTCCTGCCCAGGGCTCCATGGACCTGCTCCTGGTCTACAGCTGGGAGGGAGGCGCCAGCAGCCTGGAGGACTTACCTGACACCTTCCTCGGCGTCATCCCCGTCCCCCCGCTCCCGGTTCCTTCGCGCCGCAGAGGACGCACCACCACGTGCGCCCTGGAAGGTGCCGATTAGGCAGGATCAGAGAGTCAACCTCGCCCCGCGGTTAGGACCGGGATGGGGCAGGCGATTCTTGCATAAAGCTCCCGTTCCCGCGACGAGCGTCGTGGCAGGGAGAGGCGGCAGCTGCAGCGGGAGCCTCGTCATCCCGGCGCGACCGCTTGGTTTCGCGCAGGGGTCGGTTGTGGCTGGGCCTCTGCTGGGCAACTACTGGAGCTCTAATCGGCATTTTCTGCTCTGTATCTTCCCATCCCTTCTGCGGGTTCTCGAATGGACTATTTTCTTAACAGGAGCCTATTCTTCCTTTCAGCAGGCGCATTTTGGAACTCTACCCTTGTTACCTCTGGAGTGAACCAAAACTCCAGCATAAGGTGAAAAAGACATCAATAGATTAATTTATTAATAAGCAACCTAAAACGCTTCCAAACCTGCTAACGTCGCTTCATCCTAACACTTCAGAGAGCACATCGGATGACCAAGTCCAAGGAAAGACCAAACATAAAGGATCACCGTGCTCTGCAAACCCTCTGGCTAAATTCAATATCCCAAAGGAAACAAAAAGGCACAGACGCACTGAGGATCCCTATTAGGCAAAATATTCCTGCGCTTAGTTTTAAGCGTGTGGTTAAATCCATTCTTCTTTCCGAGATCTTTGAGACATAAGCACATGCCAAAGCGCATTCCTGAGCAAGGATGCGCCTGTGAACCAAGGCCATAATTCATTAAAACCCAAGGTGCATTTATTCTATTTTTGTTTGCGAGCAGGGTTGTGAAAAGGGGGAGCAAAACAAGGAAAACAAGCAAAGAATTAACTTTGATTTGAAACTGATCTATGGTGACAAGGGGCATTTGGTTTTGCTCAAGTAACTAGAAGTGGGAAGCATTACAGAAGATATCTAAATAAATCTTTTTAAAGGGGTTTCTCTCTCTCTCTCTCTTTCTTTCTTTCTCCTTTTCCCTCTAATTACCCATGTCTGGTAGTCTTGGATCTCAACCCCTTGTTATTTAAAATACATATTCATGGAACTATATTTTACAGTTGCACTGTTCTGGTTACAAAATAGCTTCTACTTTTCTAGGACATAATTTCATTTTGTTTAGCCAAGAATTCATTAAAGAAGCTATAAATAACCTCCTTTAAATATTTAGCCGTGAATAGAGGGTGGACTGGCATTGATGGCTTATTTTAGTACTAATGCAATATGCTTAAAAAAAAAGTCTTCATTTTAGCATGAATCAATTTAATCATTAACACTTTCAATATGATTCTCACGATCTGCTCAAGACTCTGGCTGCCCCCTCCCACGCGAAGTCTCCGAGCAGGCAGGGGAACTGCACAGCTTTCCGGAGAGCTTCTGCCTCGGAACACGATTTGCCTCCATGTTCCGGGGAAAATCCAGCCCGCTTCAAGCAGGAATTTGCACTACGGACCTAGCCAGGCACAGGAGACACGTGGGACTTTTACAAAGTCACCTTAGAAACTGAAGTAACAGGGCTTCCACCCTCCCTTTAAAGGGAGAAAAAAAGCACGTTTGAAAACAAGGTAATTCATGGTAATTCAAATCGGATAGCGCAGGTTAACAGATCAAGTGCTCTACTCCGAGGGCAAATTCACAATGACAAGACTTGGTCGCGCAGAAGGCAACGGCATTACCCGACGTCCCGTTCAAATGGAGCGGCGACTTCCTGGAAAAGACCTGCTGGCGGCTCTGAAGACCCGTGCGACTCCAAAGCCACCGACCTGCGGCCACAAGCAAGTCCCTTCCTGCATTTGGTGACCCTCACTTTAAGACTATGATTTGATGATCCCAGCTTAAGAGTACAATGAGGTTAAGGCATTCCGCCTTCAAACACTGTCCAAACTGTGCCGCGGCTTTGCCCTCGTCCTTCTCAACACGTCACCCCTTTCACCGTGCCGCTGCGAACATCTAGACACACATCAGGGAACAAGCTCGCCTCAGAAAAACACCAAACTGGTTGTTTTTTTTTTTTTAAAGGCAGCTCCGTTGGCCATTATGTTTGCAGGGGTGACCCAGCCACAGCTGTGTCGGCACAACTCGGGATGGCGAGAGGACGGTTTTGGGGCGGGAACTCCTAGAGCCACTCTGGCTTTCGGTGGAGACCGTGCACTAAACGGTACCCTTGGTGCTGCGGTGCTGCTTCATTCCGAAAGACAGTTGAAGCATTAAGACATTTTTCCTCAGTGCTGATTCCCTTTGGGCATTCTCAAGACAATTACAATGTTTTCTGACTATACAAAAGAACTCGGAGATTTTGTAATCATAGTCTGAGTTTACGCGTCTCTCCTTAAGAGCATTCAATTTCCATAGACAGTCACTTACCAGGAGGTTAGAACACAATGGCAGAGGAGAATGGACTGCTTTTATGTCCACGGCGTAGCAAGCACTTCAAGTTGGAAATGGAAGTCAAAAATAAAAACCTCTCCATGTTTTATTTTCAAATTATTAATAAAGCAACAAATTGCATAAATTTCACAGCTTTTTACTGAAAATTTAATTTTACAAAATACCCTTTTCCATCAAAGAAACTTCCCTGCAATGTACATGAACCCAGCATTTTATAGATCTGTACAGTGAGATACCAGAGAGGTTTGATAGAAGGAAAAAAACAAATGTTTAGCAGACACCTAGTTGCAAAACCTACAGCAATATGAATACAAGTTTGTTTGTTTTTTAATACTAAAGCAAGTAATGCAATATAATTGTTGAATCTACTTGAAATGTGAAAAGTTTCTTTAATATGGTCCATATGGTATGTAGGACATCACAGCTGGTAGAGAACTGCCTGTATTTAGATTTAAACACAAAACAATGTAAAGAACATTTTTGGAAAAATAATCCGAGTGCTGCTATCATAAGGCAAACATATACCAAGGTGCTGACAGCATACAAGGAAATTAACAAATTAAGATGAATACTGAAGTGTTGGAAACATTGATTTTTTAATATTGCCAATCGAATTTTAAAACATAAACAATGCCAAATTAACAAAGGACATCCCCTTAAACTAGCTAGGTGCAATGCATACAGTTTTACATAATCTCAACAAACATGAAACTAGGCATTAATATTCAAACTTCTGTTGTCTAGGCAAGACCTAGTTATGAGTCTGTTGCATTCTGGCAGCTTTGAATTTTGAAATCCTCTTTGTAGTTTCCTCTGATGCTTCGGACAAAACTTCCTCTGATTTTCTCTCCAGAATGGTAGGCAGGATAGGGTGAGCAATGACTGGGTGTGGTATTAAGGAGGGAGACAAAGGCTCCTTCTCTATAACAGTTCCAGAAAACGCCTACAATAGAAGAGAATACTCAAAATGAGCTAATAAAATGCAAATGTGCAGCTATGCCCATAAGGTCATTACCCTATATTAGCCTGATTAGGATTGTTATTTCTTTTAATCAAAAGTAAAGAAATATCTTTAAATCAATGATTGTTCCTCGCATAAGTAACCAAATTGTAATTAACCTCAAAATATAGCTTGTTCAAAGAAGACTGAATGAAAGACAGTGTCTTAAAAGTACTACTTAATCTCATTCCAAACTGCATAAATGATCTCAAAATTTGCTTTCTCACTGACACATGTTCAAGAAATAAAACAGCTGATGTAACAGAGGTTTGTTTGGGGAAAAAATTGGAGAGATTTTTGCCAAGCAGGGTATGCCTGCATTTCCATCACACGCCATATTCTATGACTTAGTGTCTTCTAATTGCATCAAGCTGACACCGCATACAAATTGGCAAGCACATACTTTGTTTGCTCCTTTTTCCTAACCAAATATGATCAAAAAATGGCCAAAGCGATTTATACTTAAGAGAACAGCAAACTGCTTCCAACTATCTCTCTCTATAAAAGGTCTAATAAAAACATCTAATGTTTAAATACAATAATTTATATGTAGACTATCATATTATCAAATGACAAGTTGATCTTTTTTTTTAAATACTTAACTGAGAAATCTAAAAAAAGTAAATCAGAGCTACTTTTTATACACACTTTTAGGAACAAACCACCACACTGTGTTGAAAACAGAAAATTCAGGATGACTAAGGAAAGGGGAAGCACTTTACATCCAAGATTTGGTGATCATACTGGGCACAAAGGAATGCACACCAGATTTGTTACCTATGCCTAATTCAGTTTCGGAAAACTCAGTTATCAGGAAAAACAAACTAGGAAAAAATCACCACTGTTATCTTGCAGGACCTGAAAAATTTTTGTTTGTTTGTTTTCTGCTCCAGGAACTAAACTATGTCTAACACACTGTCTCTACATGACTGCACTGTCCAACCAACACTATTTCAGACAAGTACACAGACAAGTAAAACACAACTTAAGAGGATCACAGTAGCAGCAGAAACAAAGGAAAAAAGTTAGTGCATGGCAAATGGAAATAGAAAAATAATTTATTTCAAGCACCCATGAACACAACTGAAAGCAAAACAGCAGCATTTAATAAGACACATCTTTACCTGGAGTGCTTGGTTCACTCTACTTCAGCTACTTAGAGAACACATTATGAAGAAAATAGTCGTGTGATTCCCAAAGTGGACTACTAGCTAAAATCTAGAATGGACTTACATATTCTATAAAAATATATGCAGTCCAGAAAGATATCAATCTGAACCGCTAATTCTACAGAAGAATCTTCTAGCATGAATCTTCACATGCTCCCTGTATGCCAGCAGCTGCATTAAGAATTCTTATTTAAAAATAGCCTTTCCGAGGAATTAACTTCTTGCCAAAACAGTGTTTCTAAAAAGGTGTTTCCATTGAATATGCCTGTTGCGCTGGAATTACAGAAGATTCAGTTTACCCAAACGTACCAAGTTAAGCTCTTACCGAATAAGCCTAAGACATAGTCAATGCCATGAATTTCAGAGCAGCATTTAGGTTCTTGCAAGTGTCCAGCCATACTAAGCAATTGTACATTCTTCCTTATGTTGCACAATCTCTTTCCTTTAAACAATGAACCTTCCAGAAGGTTTAAAGCAGATGTGTTTGCGACCACTAATGGCCCCAGTTTGCAGGAGCACAAGCAAACACGCAATGCTTCCTGCCACGGGGCAGTTCCTCTCCCTTTGGCAATGCCAAAATCATTACTTTGCCAATTGCTGTGATGTTTAAAACTCAGAAGAACATTTGGAAACTACATCTCTAGTCTCTGTGCCTCAGAATACCGACAAAATGTAGTTTGCAGAGAACTCACATTCCCATTCACCAATTAAAAAAATACTTTCTATTTTATTTTTTGCTGTACTACCCTGCAATGAAATTTCCAAGATAGCTCCATTCAAAAGACAATGGTTTCCATAATACCAGCAAACACCTGACACATTCCCTCCTCTCTCACTGCTAGGACTTGGAGGACAGAAACATGTCACCTGACAATGTGTCATTCTGAAGTGAAATTAGTCGGGAGTTGGAAAATTATATTAAAGAAATGAAACAAAATGATGATACTGCAACTACATTGGTCAGATTTTTCATTTTTATCCCTGCCAACAATCAATAATTAATTAAAAGCTGTACCTCGGATGTCCCTGATGAGGACGGAAGCTTTTTTGGTAGTTGCTGCTGCCCCTCCTCCTCCTCTTCCTCCAGTATTCCTTCGCTGTTGTCGCTCTGAGTAGCTTCATCATAGCTAATACTCCTCTGAACTCCTCGTCTGTCATCAAACTCGGCAGCGCTGTTCTCACTGGTATCGCTACAAACACTATTCTCTCTGCTTCGAGACTTCAAAATTGATTTACGAGGGACATATTCTCCATTCACAACATCAACAAAGACTCTATAAAGGAAAATGTTAACTTTAATAAACCATTTCAGGATCAGATGACAAATTTCCAGTGATCTTGCTTTGTCTTTTATACAAATTAATTATGATATGCTTTTCCAACTTTTGGGCTGTAGAATTATAATACTGTACCTTTACAGGCATTTTATGTACCAATGAACAAGGAGCAATTCTCTAGAGCAAAATGCTATTTTGCCCTTTAACCAGTCACTAACGTTGGTACACACAAGCTTTCACGAAAAAACATATAGCTCTCTGAAAAGTGTTACAAAAAAACACAGATTAGTATGATTTATAAAGTAAAAAAAAAAAAAAAAGAAAAAGGTAAGCTAAACTATTTTCAGGGTTGTTTTCATAAAGAGAAAACGAAGGTCACAATAACAGATAGAATGAAACCTTGTCAAATGTAAAATATACTAAGGGGAAAAATAAATAAAAAAAAAATCACAAGTAGAAAGGGTGATTTTTTTTTTCCTGACAAGTAACATAATCTTCTTCTCTGAATAAATGCACTATCAGCCAGCTTCTAATTTTGGATGAATGTGAAGAAACCTTTCAGGTATTAACAGACTGTAACTTGTTAAGCAGGACTCTTCCTACAGTTTACACTTAATTTCCAAGAATTACAGAGTCAAGGGTGGGTTGAGCAGAAAGTAGCATGGGAAGACAGCAGCAGTTTTTGTGAGAGCAGAAGCCAGCTCATAAAGAAGGAGTCCAACGACTGGGTGAGTTTTGAAGGCGTAACACTTCTTAACAGTTTTACATCCATCACGCGCCTCTAGGGACACTTATCTTCCACAAAGGATGGGGAACCTCAGCAGAGCACAGGGACAGCACCGCAGAAGAATCTTTTACTTCATTTTCAGTCCCAGCAACTGTTAGCACAGAATGAGTCTGAACTTTCTACATTTGGAGGCACTTTTTTTTTTTATATTACATTTAGGTGCCAGAACACACCACCACACCAGTGAAGTAGATTTCCACACGTAATATTTCAGCTAGTAAAAGAGGTGTTTATCTTCATCACCTCTGAAAACCTATATCCCTGTTTTAACTCTTCCTTAACCTTTATTTTTATTCTTCTATAGATTCTCTTACTCCAAGGTCATTTTTCTAGCTCTATGAGCAAGGGCATTTTGCCAGGGGATCATTTCGTTTTACTGAGAAGAGAGACAGTGATGCACATAAGTTAGGGGTATAAACTCAACAGAACCATGCAAGCAAAAGACTTGTGCATATTCTGCAAGTACTGTACAGAAAAGACAAAAACACATCTGTATTAACAGGGTACAGAAAACAAGAAGTATTTTAAGTGATAGGGCCGGTCAGCTATGTTTTAAAGTAAGTACAGAAGCAAACAAGAAGCCATAAAATGCTGCATTTCTTTATGTTGCAGCTGATATGTCTTGGCAAATTGGGGTAAATTTCAAAAGCTCTGAAAAATTATGAGCTGAAGAAAACAAAAATTCTAAAAAAAAAATTATAAAAGAAAAAATTCTAAGCTACGATTTTCATGGGTATGAAAACACGGCAACCACACAGACTCCCAAATTTTCATTTTGAAGTAGTCAGTCAGATTCGAGATGCTTCTTTCAGGAAATAAGGGGTTCATTTCCATACTATGGGCGAACGCACACGAGGAGGGGAGTCTGCTATGGGGAAGGTTCACGCGCTCACGTCACAAATTACACACCGGTAAATGTCTGCTGGGGTTTTGATGTTAGGCAGCTCGGGAGTTGCATGGTGGCCATTACCATTGCTGTTCTTCCTTTTACGCTTAGCCTCTTCTTTCTTTTCGCTGAATTTCAAAGTAGTATTTTTTCCTGTGTTTATTCTTACCTGAAAATCAAACAGAAATGATGGGCTAGACACTAAAATCAACAATCAACAGGCTGTAGTATCATGCGAGTTCTGACACTCTCCTGTGCAAGCAGTTAGGGACTACCAAGCATGACTAAGTTACACAGATGTGCAAACAGGACCATTCATGGCGTGAACCATTTTTTCTTCACCCTTTTCACTAGGTTGGGAGATGTGCATGTAATACGTGACAAGCAGCTGAGCTCAAAAGTGAATTTCACGTTAAGTAAAGCGCCGTCTAAAAATATCCTAGACGGGAATTATGTCATTTACAAATCTGAAGATGGGAGAGCAACACATACATTCGAAGATTTTTATATCGTATTTTTAACTGAAGGATTTAAATGGTGGGTTTCAAGCATCTGAAGACAAATCAAAGTAAATTTTATCTACAGTCTAAATTCTGCAGTATCTACATTATTTAAAATAGAAAATTTTACATCATGTTGTACGGTATATATGTTCTATGTAATCTCTTGGAAGAAATGTCATAATGTACAAACCCTTTTAGGTTCAACTGTATGAGAAAAAAATATAGTTGGAATACAGCTATCTCCAACATCTATGTCATCTTCGTCATCACTGTGATAATGAGCAGAGCCATTAAGTTCAAACAAGTCTGGACTTGTTATTTTATTCTGGAAGTCGTCCTGAGTAATACAGTCCTCTGCTCTGTATGTCCCATTCAAATCTGTCCTCTTATCTTCTTTTTCCTCTTCAGAGGAGGTTGCATCTTCTCCATTTGTCTCGACTGTATCATCAGGCATCCTATAAAATTAAAAATATCTAAGTAAGTGTGATATTCTGGCTAATGGCATGTATTTCCTTAGGATCAGAAGAGATCTAAAACTGTCATTAATCACTAAATGACTAACGCCTATACTGTGAATTACGGTTTTACCTAGCTTGCAAGAAATGGATTTTAATTCCCCTTTTCCTATCACCCCAAAGGAAAAAAAAAACAAACTACAATGCTGGATATTCAAAGGACTATAACAGATTATCCTAAAGGCATTATTTATCCATACTGAACTTCCAGGATTGGAAACATCTCTGGAGCCCAATATTGAGGAAAGGAAGAGAAGCTGGAACTGATTATGGCACCTGAACTCAAGAGTGCGACCACACGCTGGACACAGGGTCACGGAGGCTCTGGCTCCCTGTGCTCTGCACCTACTATTTCCCTCACGTTTCCTGCTCCCTGCAATGAGGTTGGAGCAGACAAGTGTTACGGCCACTGTCTCCATTAGCAGCATGTTTCCATACGCTCAAGTACTATACAGTACTAGAGATTTCATCCCATACAGAGGCAGATTTTAACTTTGTGCCATCCAATTAGGAGCTTCGTTCATATTACATCCTTCTTCTACCTAATATTATTTTAACCACGTCTACTTTGTCACATATCTGTATTTTTATTCAGGTCTTTGTATACAAAGAGAAAGACCCACCTACTTCTTTTTGAACTCCAAACCTAAATGTGCTACTGAACTCTACCTGTCAAGTTCACCAAGAATCTCTTCTTGTCTCTCAAGCTCTTCTAAACGTGCCCACAGTTCCTCCTCCGACTGAAAACGTCCCGCTGATTTTGTATGATGTCCGTTTTCTTGAAAATCAACTTCAAAAGTGTTCGATATTTTTGGCTTTGAATGAGGTTTGTGAGCAGTTCTGTATTTTCCTGTACAACAAAAAATAACATGCAATTAATAATATAGTTGACAAAAAATAAGAGAAAAAATAAAACCCAAATAAATTAAGGAATATGGACATAACATTTGCCATTCTGAATTACTGTCAGTGAAACCGTCACTTCAAGCAGAGCACTAGCACGGATGTTACATACAGAACAAGGAAAAGCAGAAGTATTTATTTCCAAATCAGGAGACACTGACCCTGTGACTTTTTTATTGTTTTATCTCTTATGCCAAACAGTAGACAGTGATTTGATCTAACAGATACCAGCAGATGTGTGTGACATTTGTTCACTGTCCCATTAACAGCACATTTTATTAACTGGGGAAAATAAACTTAGTTTGTGTATATGTATATATATATATGTATATATATATATACACACACACACACACACACATATTTGTGTATGTGTATATATATATGCATACAAAAATCATTAAGAATTATCTATCATTTGGAAAAACTGACCAAAATCTGATCATTACAAATCATCTATTTCAGAGGTTTAAAAAAGCTCCAAAAACTGCAAAACCCTTTAAAGTTGCAGAGGTGACTTGAAATAAACACTTAGGAGTAAACGGTAGTCGATGCTGCAATGCTTATACACCGTTAGTACAAAATGCTACACTAAACTTCATACAGTAACCAAAAAAGTGAAATATTACTATACAGAAAACTAGAGAAATATATCTATGAGAAACTCGGAATACTAGTTTTTGTCTTTCTAAGAGGTAGAGCCCATTTCCCTATCACCACAAATGACTCCCAAGCTGATTGCCTCAAAATAATTTCTAAGTCATTCTCCTTGCTATTCCTCTCAATCTCAGTAAGCATCAGTGCTGACAGAAGTAATACATAATTTCCACTTACAAATTTTCAGCAAAAATTAAGATGATTTCAAAGAATAAAAATGATGAAAGTTTAAGATGCAGTAAAAAGCTACACAAAGGTTGACCTGACAATCCATAGTTTGCTGTTACGGTAACAGGTAATAGTGTGTTACAATAGGATTCACTTCC
>JAWLRI010000906.1:2583530-2608530 GCA_034781795.1 Crypturellus tataupa | reverse complement strand
ACCCATGGGAGCAGCATAGCCACACTCCAACAAACTTATCTAAGAAATATTTCACTTCATAAATTTAGCTAGTTTCTACCTCAGCATCGTTTGTTTCTATTTATGGTGCTTATATGACCACGATTATTGTAGTATGTAGCCATACTATGCATTAAATAACAGTCACATATACATTATACTTTATTTATTTTTACAATGTATATGTGGGGCAGGGAGTTTAACTATTTCTGTTTTGCAGTCAGAAATATGAAATAAGGAAAAAATACCACCACCACCACCAAAAAAAAAAGAAAAAACTGTTTGAAGAAAATTTCACAGTATTTTCTCAATATTCCTACTCTTTTCTTTACTTTCCTTGTTACCATCCTTTCCCTTCTGCACACGTAGCAGGGCTTACATACAGTACCACAGGTATCAAGTTTGTTTGATTGTTTTCCTCCAAATATCAGGAGATTCAATACTGCACCCTTTATTCATCTATTTGTATTACACAATGTATCAAATAGAATTCTTGAAAAGTAAGAACATAGTAAATAGTTCAGAAAGAACATTCCACTGTTTTGGAAAAGCTAGTCAAGTAGCTCCCACGCTGTTCAACAGGAAGCAGGAAATCACAGCTCACACGCAGTTAGATGAAGTAGCTAAAGAGTTTTGGAGAAATCACCTAAAATTCTCCCCTGAAAAATGCTCTTCATTTGCACTTCCTGATATGCACATCTAGATACAGTATTATTTACAAAAAGTATTTGAAGTTTAGAGTGGTGCCAACATCATCCAGCTTCTTCAGGTAGGCCCCACTGAGTGGGATCAGTTAAGGATCTCACTGTCCTTACAAAACTAAGAGCCTCATGTTCCTCTGACAGGCACAGCAACAGCTACCTCTCATTTTATCTTTCAGTTAACTCCTATCCTAGGCATCCTGCAGCTTTTTTTTCAGTGTTTGACACGCACTCTGAAGTCCAAATCAAAGAAAGGGGGCAATAGTTTTTCTACAAAATGCTCCCATCTGTGCTTTAAGTTCTTGAAGGTAGTCTCAATATACATCAATAAACGTCTAGCTGGAGACCAATTTTCCTCGGGCTTTTATTTTACACTCACAGTAACTGTGATGCTCAGCTGTTTCTTAAACACCACTAGTTTCTCAGCCATTGCTTCTGTATCTATATATTGTTCAACAATCCGCCAGATCATGCTTTCTTGAAAGGCAGGTTTAACTTCTTTCTTTGGACAGAAGAGCGTTACAATTTGTTCTGTTACGTAATAATATTTATAAATTACAGGGCACTTTTGATTTTAAAATGCTGCACAAGCATTAACTAATGCACACAATACCCCTCTGAGGGAGGTATTACTCTCTCCTATTTAACAGCTGAAGAAACAGACAGTTTAAGTGATTTGCCCTGGGCCACCCTGCATGTCAGCAGGACAGCTGGGATTATCACAGATTTCCCAGCTCCAGATCTACGGTCCAACTACCAACTCCCTCCTGAATCCCCTGGAAAGCAGGGAATTTCCTCCTCATCCAGGAGAGCCTTTTCTGTGACCGATCAGTTAGATTGACAGCCCTGGTCTCCTGGAAAAGGGCTCATGCAGTAACTGAGGGGCAAGTGCAGCTTCCTGTGTTCCAGACTTGCCAACATCCATCCCCCAAGGCATCTGACCAGTCGTGATCCTTCAGATTTTAAAATCTACTGGATTTAAAGAGAAACAATTCATTTTAAAATCTGCAAGTCTTTCCAAAAATGAGACCCCAGAAACACTCTTAAAGTAATGGAGGCTTCATAGTCTCCTCCTCTTGCTACCCAGTGGTTTAAGCTTCTTACAGCCTTTTAAGAGGGATTGAACCAGGGGCTGTTGTCCAACTTTGTCACATTCAATAATCCTGGAAATTTTGACATGGCTTTCAGGTGAACCCTAATAGTTCCTATTTACATGTCTTAGTTAAACCACTCGGAAGGATAGTTTAACACCACAGACAAGCTAGATTCTTTAGGACTGACTTCCAGGATACCAGGAAAAATGTACTGGAATCAAATCAATATAGACAGATTTCTTTTGCATGAGAGTCTTCAACTACTTGCATACAGAGAGATTTCTATGGATTTGGACCATTCTTTTCCACCTCCCTTATTAGTCTGAAAGGACCTGACTGGCTTCCCTCACACCACGATTAACCTTTCTGAAGAGTCAGCCCTCTGCTTTCTACATACACACTGATACAGGAAAAATAACTGGGGAACACACTTCATGTTGCTGAAACAAAGTCCAGTGAAGCCAGGTTTTACAAGACATGACAACGTACTAATGCCAAACTGACACAAATTCTCATGCATGCATTTTGGCTCTAACGGGTTAATTAGCTTGGCTGGATACAAATTTTAATTATCTGAGTTTGACAGTAATGTCCTTGGAGTGTTGTCTGTAAGGATTTGGGGAATCACATATATTATTTTAGTTACTTCTGGAAACTGTGCGTTACATTGGGATTTAAATAGTGAGATAAGAATAGTGAGAACAGGTTGATCTATTTTGAAAAGTCAGACTTTATGAAACAGGACAAAGTGAGAAACTGAAGTTTGGTCTGCCTTGCTCAGCCCAGTTATTCTTTGGGCATATTTTGTAAATATAATGTAACAAAGGAAGAAGGAGCTAAGAAAACAAGATAAAAAACTCCTCTGGGGATAGGTGACTGGACATAATTTAAAATTATGTATATCAGAGAACTCTATATTTATTTTGAGACTTAGAGTTAAGATCTCTTTGACATCCTCCATGGCTTCTCAAGCAGCAGGCAACCAGCCTTAGGATAGTTATATACACACCAAGGGTTTATCCGTGCCAGGGAACATCTACCTGCTGGCAGCAGCTCTATTCCTATAGAAAGCAAACCGAGTATTTGCAACCCTAAACACAGTAAATTCGGTGAGTTCTTACTCCCCAGCACAGAAAATCTGGGCACCCTATAGAGTTTCAGATGTAGAAGGAAAGTTACATAGCAGCTCCACAGAACGGCATTTTGCACGCAGAAATCATCTATCAGCAATGTTCCCAAGGAATTACAACTGATCTAAGAGCCAAAAAGCAACAACAACAAAAAAAACTATGATATTGTTGATGTTGATACATGCAATAAAAGTTTTTAGTACTACGGAGCATGAGGACAAACTACTTGATGCTTCAGTGCACATATTCCACTTCCAAGTTCTTGCCAATGGGAGGTATAGCCTTGGGAAAGGCCAGAGCTATGGTACAAATACAATTAATGGAACAAATTATGGCACTCTAAAATAAGTGCTTTTAGGGGTCTACATAAGTAAATCAACCATCTGAAGAATTTAACGGCATTTCAGCAAATATGTCTTTGATCTGCAACAACTATTTTTAGATGATATCCAGTACGCTACCACATGTTATTTGAAAGAAATAAGATTTGCAGTTCTATAGAAAAAAATCTAAGAGCTTTTCAAAATACTCTTCTATTTTCTATGTTATTCTGCCCATTTTCTAGGGATACATTTGCGTTAAGATTCAAAAGGGAATTCTGATTGCTTTTTGTGTATATAGATTTAAGCCCTGAAATTGTGATAACATTTCTTCTTTGTAACAGTAACTGCACTAGTCCTTTTAAAGGAAGAACTCCACAATTCACCCAGTTCTACGGCAGATTTGTAGTTTCTACACAAACCTTTCTCGAATCTTGTTTATGGGTTTTCTTGGTGTCAAAACCCAAGTCATTTGGATTTTAAAATGTAAAAATTCATATAATAATCTGATTATAGACATACTAAGGAAATGTGTCACATCTGTCTTTTAGATTCACACTCCAAGTGACTGCTAGGATTCTATCAGAACAGTTAAATTGCTCCTAAATGTAGCTGGATGGCATTTAGGCAAGCTCCTCTGTTGCTCTGTTAGAATTATATAAATGCAAGGATTTCTTTGAATCACCAAATGCAAACAATAGAAAGGAATCTATTCTCCCTACTCCTTTCTGTTGTGGTCTGGTTAAAATACCTAGACTGTGGTCGCGTAAGAAACTAAACATCTCCGGGGAACTGCAGAGCAGATTTAGAGCACTTAGCACTTCACAGAATCAGCTCCTAACTTAACAAGGGCAAGTAATAAAGTGACAGAGGTTATCAAACCAAAAAGGTGATAATCTCAAAAAAAAAAAAAAAAAGTTGTTAAAAAAGTACTGTGAAATAGTATTCTTCAGCATGCAGAAATACATATTTTTTAAAAAATAAAGAAAAACAACAGCTTGATATCTCTGTAATGTTACTTGCATCTTTTGTTCTTTCTTCAAAAGAAGAGAGCAGGCAAGTTTGCATTGCTCTTTACCTTCTGAGGGAAGTTATTTTCACCCTTGAATGAAACATTAAAACCTCTAAAGACCTCACTTGTTCACAAATGGGAAATCGAAGGCTTCCCTTTCCTATAGTTTGGAGACAATATCCCTTTTTTCTGGAAATGCTGATAAGGAACAAATTCAAACTCATCTTCATCCGCTTGGATCATCTTATTTACTAAAAACAATGGTATCTTTTACACCCTGTATACTCAGCTATCGGTCAATTTTGATTGACACAAATATTTGTATTACAGGTTACATACTGCAATTTACAATTGGGTACTATCACAATACTGTATGTTAATGTAATCAGTATTTTCATTTCATGAATTCATTTGCAGCATGACACTGCAAGGGTATTCTTACGTATACTGAAGACACAATTACTAAATAGTTCAACAATTCTCCTATAAGTGGGATTTTTTTATTTGATAATTTTAACACAATAAAACCACTCCTAGTTTTGTGCGCATGTTTTAATTTCTCACCTCTTGAAGTGTTCAGACACTTGGAATACCTAGCATACCAAATTAATCCACAAATATTTACAAGAAAAATCTATTTAATTTCTTTCCATAGTAACTACCACAGGGACTATTGTAATGAAAAATTTCCCATCTTAAAGAATTAATGCGATTACTGATATAGAGAAAAAATTTAATTTATATCATCACAAACACGTAAAAGATATAATCCCATATTCACGAAAAGAATCTTTATTCCCTCTTTGAATTCTGAAACAATACAGTCTTGCCTTGAGGAGAACAGAAATATTATGAAGTACCTTAAGCAAGATAATTGTAAGAGAAAAAAAATACAATTGCGTTATTGTTGTGCTAAACTGTGACATACTTAAAAAGCTAATTTCTTTTATTATAATGGAATTTTGTATGTACATCCTTTAATCTACTTCACTATTTTTTTAAACACACAAACACGTGTAAAGTATTTCCCTTTATCTACATTACCTTGTTTAATGAACTAAATTATTGTAACAAATTTTAAATAATTAAAATATTTTAATCACTCTGTAAAGTTCTGGGTCTAACCAAACATCTAGATATATCATAGAAAGATGTAGTAAATGAGAGTTACTCCAACTCAAATACAAGCGTCAGGGAGACGCTGATATTTTATCAAAATGAAGTATTTGACAAGAGTCCCAAATTTTCCCCCAGTACCTTTCCACCAATCTCACTGTTGAAAATTTTACATTTTTTTAACTCAAAACTTTATCAAACAAAAATTTATCTCACAATTAGTGCTTTCTAAGCACTAGTGCGTGTCAGATAAAGTGCATTTACCTTGAAAATTCAGTATTATCACACTCTAATTTTTCATTTCAATTAAACAAATTTCATCTGCTGTAACTGAGCATTTCTCTGCTTCACAGTGGTAGATATTTTTTAATTGTTCTCCTTTAAAAAGTAAATTTAACAAATCTACTAAGACAAAAAATGATGATTAGTACTAAGTAATACTTTAAACCTTTCTATATACTACACTCTTGTTACTCTCAACATGCAAGACTTAAAACAAAGTTGAGAGCGAGTATGAATAACCTGGCACTCCCTATTACTATTTAAGCAGACAAATCTATATTGTCCCTTCTTGTATGTACCAATCATGCATATAGGGAATCAAATTGTAAAGATCTTTTCCTGTGCATCTTGGTTAAACGCTAGATCTGCAACATCCCCAAAGGCAAACAGGCCCATGGCACTTAGCACAGCTCCCCAGGGTTGGGAGCCCTGCAAAATTAGTCCAAGCCGGTAAAGGAATCCCCCCAGAATGAGGTGAGAAACAAAAATCAGAAATATTCCTATCCTTTTCTTCCTGACAGCCAGTTCCACTAGAAAAACTAAAGCCTAAACCCTACTCACAACCAGCTGTATTTTCCATGCTTTCCTACTCTCCTGTACTCAGGATGATGAGACATAAGATGGTAAAAAATGAAAAAGTGTCTTGTATTTCCTCATAACTCTTAAATGCTGCTCAAGAATGTTTTATCAGTATACCAGTGCTATACTTAAGTTCAAGTATCTGAACAGATATGATGTGAAAAATAAGCGTATTATTCGATATTACTGTATTTTATTTAGGGTTTATTTCATCAAATATGTAGGTCACCAAAAAAAAAAAAAAATCAACAAAAATTATCAGTTTTCATACGGCAAGCAATTTCATCAGAAATCTTTCCTTATGCTCTTTAGACCCCAACTGCTATGTATTAAAGCCTTTAAGTACGCACTGGCCTTAAGCATATGCTTAAGAAAGCTTTGCTGTGTTAGGACCTTCTGACTAGCACACAGGATATTCAGGACTGCTTAAAATGTAATCCGTTGAAGTAAGCGTGCCCCCTTTTCCAGGGAGTACGACCTACTCGTGAAATTTATGCCCAAAACAAGAAGATTAGGTGCTAAAATTGAATCATGTTGCGTCAATGTAACGGTAATGCCAAATATACGTCACCCTGTAAATTATGAGGCCACTACAAACAAAATCCCAGAGAAATCAGAAGTCATATCTGTAAAAGCAACTACAGTGCCGCACAGAAAGGAGACTGTATGACAATGCTTGAGAAATACCATTCCTTCATATTTCTGGCACAAGTGGTCAATTCACATTCTTTAGCAAGGGCTTATCCACCTTTTAGGCATGCAGCTTTTTTCTTAATTAGGACAAAGAAAGCGTCACAGAATCACAGAGGGGTTGAGGCTGGAAGGGACCTCTAGGGATCACCTAGTCCAACCCGTCTTGCCACAGCAGGGCCACCCAGGCGGGTTTGGAAGATCTCCAGAGGAGACTCCACAGCCTCGCTGTTCCAGGGCTCCGGCACCCTCACAGTAACGATGTCCAAGATTCTCGTTTCGTTTAATATGAAAATTGTTGAAAGAGCTTCAGTCCATTGTGTGTTTATAGGAGAAAATGGCATCAGTAAAACAAACAAAAAAAAAACCCAAGCAAACAAAAAAGCCAACATATACATTAACATGGCATTTATCACCTCAAACTGACAGTGGTCAGATCATTACATAAAAACTTTGTAGTTAATATCAGTGTTTTGGAGCCTCCCACTGGCAGCCACCATACAGCTGAAAAGTGAACCATCAGCCGGATGGAGGGTTTATAGCCAGGCATCAATGACTATTTTGCTTTAAAAGAAATGAGTATTTCTCAGTTCATATTTTAAATGCAATTTAAAAGATCATAAAGGAAAAGAATCCAGCATTTACTGTGTGTCTCCCAGCAGACTACTTAATGTTCAAACATCTACTATGCAAAGGTCAAATGATTTCACTGAATGTAATGGTGACAAAAATATTCTGAAGCCTTGAAAAAATATATAAGATGATCAAGGAAAGAGATATGGACCTCAGATCTTGCAAGAGTCACAATAAATATTGTAGATTCAGTTCAATAAGAAAGAAAATTGCTAAGCTATGCCAAGAGAACCAGATTAAGATAGATATAATAGATAAAATACAAATCACTTTTGGTAATGTTCTTCATAAAGGAAATACTTTAAAGTAACACAGCCAATGAATTTTTATTAGAAAAAACTTCTACACATATACCACTTGTATAGAAATGCAAAAAAAAAAAAAATTAACATGGAGAGCCTCTAAAGCATTCTGCTACAGGTAGCAACATTAATAACTGAACTTATTAACAAATTCCATGTAAACAGTTACGCTAGCTGTAACCTAACAAGGTAAAGTTGCTGTGCGAATGATACAGATTATAGATTTTTAAGTAAAAAAATCACACACACAAATAAAAAATTCAAATGCTTACCCAAATTTAACAGCAAAGATTAATAGGTCCCTATTTACTCTGCATTTTCCTGTGCTCTCTCTTCCCTTCCCTGACCCTTATGTCATTCTAAGTTCCAAAATGCACCCTATACAAAAGCTTGCTGGCAGTCCAGAATGTTGCCTGGTTCTTCTATGCCAAGATGCCAGCAACAAGTAAACAGAACCAGAAACAAAAAGTAACAGTCAATCTGTCTCCCTGATCCTAATTTGCTGTCTCAAGAAAAATGGTTGTCCATCCAGCAACCAGATGGCAGCGGTTGGCCAAATGGTCCTTGATCTGGAGATCAAGTGGATCTCTCCATACAAACAGAGGGGAATGCCAAGGGCACAAGGCAAAAATGCAGCTGAGTGACAGGAGAGCCAGTGAAAAAAAGCCCAAGTAACGCATGTAGAGGAATAAGAAGGCTAGAACCCATCACTGACAAAAGACAATAAAAAACAAAACAAACAAAAAATCCACAAATGGCAAGGCAGCAAGGAAATAAAAGATAAGGGAACACAATATAGGGAAAAAAGGGAAATTAAGAGCAGAAGCACAATGTGATATCCACTCTCCAGAAAAGAATACAGCATTTTTTTAAAACAAAAATGAGTTGCTTTTGTTTTGTTTTACTTCCACATACAAACAAACTAATGAACAAATCTTGACTGATTCTGCATTCTAAAATCTAACATCAAAACCTGCATTTTGTTCGCTTAGACAGAAATGTCAAAAACAACAAAATACTTTGGTAAGATGCTTTCGAAAAATCAGATAGATTCCTTAGCAGGTTACATTGATACTGCTTCTAAATATTTCTGATAACCAGCTCATCAAAAAACAGCAGCATAAATATTATCAATCTAATATATTAACATAAAAATAATAATTTTGACTATTAAATTACGCTAAAAATCATACATACGTTTTTTTCTGTGCTCAACTAGGGCAACAGCCTGCTTAGCCGAGCATTTTGAAAACCAGTTGTCCCCGAGCAGAACAGTAACCTCATTGGTGTGGACAAGCTTTCCTGGCATGAAGGCAAGAGGTCCAAAAGGTACCTGTCAAAAGCACAGAAGAAACTGCTGACAATCACTAACAAAAATAAAACTAGACAGACATTCATGTCTACTTAGAGAGAAAAGTAAAATATAGAGTTAAATGAATTAAAATTCTACAATGCTTTTTTATGACTAATTATTCACAAATATTGAAAGGATCAGATCCATTTGATTTTAGTAATGCACTTACTAAATCAGAAAAGTGGCATTTAACCAGAAAAACTTGCTTTACAGTACTAAACTGCCGTATTACTGAATATTCATATGGAAAAGAAATTTGGCTTATCCTAACATGCAAGCCTTCATAAAGTAAAATACTGTAATTTCTTTAGGTAAGTTAAATATTTATTATACAAAGAATATACTCATTCCCCACATACACAGAATATACTCATTTCCAGTTTTGCTAAAACTTTAGAAATATTTTAGAAGTATTGTCAGCTCAAAGGTCAGTTTTTTTTTTTTTTTTTTTTTGCATTAGCTTTCTTGCTAATAATACATAGAAACCTCAGTTCAAAGTTATGGGGCTATGAGCAAGAAACAGGAGGACCATACAAAGTGCTTACTCTCACTCTGTTTTATTCTTCACCCATATGAAGCTCACAGTCTTCAAGCAATATTCTCCATGTACCTCCCCCAGCTACCACTTAAGCCTCACTCTGATCTCAGCTGTGCTTTAGTACCAACGTCCCCTCCACTTTCACACTGCTTTGGATCTGCTACCACCTGGTTGCCTGTAGCTTCCAACCTCAGGGAAGTTGGGAGCTCTTCACTCAGTGGAGGGAAGAAAAAGGGCTAAGAACCAGAGCCAGGTCAAATTCCTCTTTCTTATGACAAACAGAGATCTACCTTGGTCTAAACATATCTGCTCCTTCTACTTCAGTCCTTTGATGCCCTTCTCTTTTCCTTGGCATAGCCAAGTGCTTTCTCATCTCATTTTTACTGAGACAGAGCATTTAGCTCAGCAGCTCTCAATTCTTGGACAGAGATTTTCTCTAGCTTATGCATCCAGAAAGGTACCTACACTTGGAACAATTCTATAGTAAGCAGGATCTTAAGGTAAGACCTCTGCAAATTTCTTCTTTCCAGCACAGGCATTCCTCCTGACTTAGATTTTCAAGTATCAGACTGAATCATTTCCCTGTTCACTCTTCCCCCCAAAATGGTGAAGCAAAATTAAAAACATACGAAAATATTTGGCTAACAGAAAAGAAACTATTTATATACATTTAAAATAACAGATGTGAATTGACATTGCTGCTTTAACTAAGAATGAGCAATATCTATTATTTTTAAAAAAAGTATTTTCTTCTATGCTTTGAAAAAAACCTGATCATTTTCCTTTACATTATATGGCCATGAATATACAAATGACCACAGGATTACATATAAAACCTTGAGTTGAGCCATCAGCACTAGTAAGGGATACAATCTCTTCAACACCACGGTAAGTGTAGTCCAACGCTGTTTTAGTAATAACTGCACAGGACACAGGGTCAGGTTGCCAGTATGCAAGCAGTCAAGTACTTGGCGTTTCAGTTAGACATTCAATTATTTACAGCATAACATTCTCTGCTTTCAAAGATATATTTTGAATTGGGCATTTTAAAAAAGAGTCAAAACAGAGAAGTCAGTTTATCCGGCCAGTATTCTTACAAGTATATGCCAAGAAGGTAAAGTCTAAACAAGGAGCTATGTAGTTGCTACAAAAGATTCAGAGAACTGAGATTCCTAGGTCAATGTGAAGGCCAGTGAAACAAAAATTAGCAGCACTTCTTTTTTTTTTTTAATGTAAAAATCAGTGTTCTAGGGTTTATTTCCATGAATCAAAAAATGCTATGGCCACTTTCTTCAACAGGAAATTCTTCAGTCATAATTATAGTTTTCTGTACAATAGATTTACATATCAGAAATGTCGGGGTTTGTGTTAGCATTTGTGCCATCAGTTCTCAGTTGTCAGCAGCATTATAATTGGCAATGGAGAAATGAGAAAGAAACAGAAGGTTTAACTATTAGCATAAAAATGTAACATTATGTAGTAACAAATGGCAACCTGAACAACACCCCATTGCTGGTGCAGTAACTTAAGACACTAAAACTTTTAGCCCATTATCTTGCACGAACTGTATTACTCTATACATACCATGATATCATAAGAAAGTTTATCGGGCAATGTAGTGAGTCGGTCTTGAAGAGCCTCATAATCACTCTCCACCTTCTTCCTGTTGACAAATTGAAGCCGACTCAATTTCCTATCTGAAGCAAACAGTTTTCTGCTGGTAATTCAACAAACTATCCATATGGACTTCTGACAGATTAGTAACTTGTTTCTGGAAAACTTTGGGGATGGCCAATATAAAAGCTATAAATCTTTTTATAATAGTGTGTGTTAATATTATAATAGCCACACTATTATTTTAAATTAGACATTCACATCTGAATTGGAACCTTTTATGGGGCAAAGGAAGAACCAATTCCTTCACTGGGCTTTGACATATCTCATTTTACATGTTCAAATCCAACAATTATGCCACCACCAGTATTTAGAAGAATAACTGAAAACCAGTTTGTATTTTAGAAGAGGCGAATTCTTCACAGTGTTCTTTCTCATAAAATATTCATATTTGATTTGGGCTGACATTCTGATTTTCATAGGAACTTTGTTCTTATTAACAGTCAACATTCCTGAAAGATCATTGACCACGAAGATTCTGCACCCTCTTGAAACACTGACAAGCAAAACAAATGGGGAACATTTGTTCTACTGCTGCGTTCTACAAAGAAAGGGTTGCTAAAGAAGACAGAAATGCTTTGATGGACTTGGACAAGTGATTCCTGTGGTGGATACCTGACTCTTCAGAGAACTCTTCTCTGTTTAAAATAAATAATTTTTTAAGTCTTTTTTTAAAAAAAATCCTTCTTTGAAATCTTCATTCTGATGCAGGAAGTCAGGGACAACTGTCATTTTGAAGACTGGCAGAAATCAGCTTCTACAGGAAATGTCAGGCATTCAAACATCAAATTCAACCACGTTTAGTTGCACTTCAAAACAGGACATACGCTATATACGGTACTAAATTCTGGGATAGCAGGCAACTGATTTCACAGAGCAGCACACTGAACAGTGCTGACCCAGGATGCAAATCACAGATTTTTCTGAGAATAATCCAGAAAAGTATAAATTTTTTAAAAAGTCAATGTAATGGTTGT
Organism: Crypturellus tataupa; assembly: GCA_034781795.1. Taxonomy (NCBI): domain Eukaryota; kingdom Metazoa; phylum Chordata; class Aves; order Tinamiformes; family Tinamidae; genus Crypturellus; species Crypturellus tataupa. The sequence continues at coordinate 2,596,110 of JAWLRI010000906.1, read as the reverse complement.
CAATACAACTCAAAATATTATCACTGATTTTCTTAAATCTTCTTCTTAGATTAGTAAGTGAAACCTTCCTCAGCATTCATTATGAAATACTGTGCGATACCTCAATGTTTTGTCTCACGTGCACCCACAGTTGAACTTTGCTGTAATTGCACACATTTATAGAATCTAGTCTTTGCCTCACAGAGAAATGGACAGCGTTGTTGCCATACTAACTTGTTAATCTTCAAAACAAATGTTGATTTGGGGAGGAAGGAAACTTTTAAAAAGCAGCATCAAAGATATGTAGAAGTGTGAATTCTTCCAGTCTTCCTAACTAGATTTCTTGGAATAACATTCCTTGAGAGAACTGCCCGAAGATCCCTCAGCTGCAAATGAGTGTCAGCTTATTGAACTAATCCCACTTGTTTTCCATACAAGCGAGGGAAATCTGTCTGGGCAAACCTTAGACAACATGCATGGGCTTTCATTAGAAAGAGAAGGCTTTTATCGCTGCCTTTGCCTTTTGGTTAATAAGCTAACTAGAGAACTTAAAATGATGTTTAAACACCAAGAAAACCTGCAAGTCTACACTGAGGATTTCCCTTTTTTTTTTGGTCAAGTATCAAATTTAGCAAAACCAAAACTAAAAGTTCGATAAAGACACTCTATTTTATAAATTTCAAGCATTTAAGAAGCAATTATGCAACTATAGAAAACTACAAAGATTATGACTATGGGAGTTTGAAAGATTATTGTGTTTATTTTGTTGCGATTCTGCTTCTGTGATAAATTATTATGCATATGAAAAGTTTTTATTTTAAATTAAGAATAAGCAGCCAGATATGCAGCATGAGATCAAATTTGCTGGTTTTAGACCAACCGGAAAGGTAGTCAAAACTGAAAATAGTCTTGCACGACAGAAATGTAAAAAAATAAAATATTGACAGACACAGAAACCCCATACTGAAGGCTTCTTCCATGTATCAGCTACAAACGGAAGACTCCATAGGCAAAGATCAGTATGAAAAATAAGGGTGTTCCCTCTATTTGAAGCAGTATTAAAAGATCTCATCATTTCATGGCCGGAAGTCAATCTACGTTTATAAGATTTCTTCATTTATCTGAGAAAAAGATATTGTCGTTAAGGTCCAACTGCTGCCCGCTACTGAATAATCTGATTAGGGTACAGCAGAATCACTTGCTTCGAATACGGAAGGATTCTATTGCCCCAATTCATCACATTTTCTACTCTGGTAATCTTTGGAAGCAGACTTCTTATATGGCTATCCGCCCTTCCACGGGAGCAAGGTCAAGGGAAAAAAATTCAGAATGGAAAGTGTTGGGAACCACTTTCCCCCTGCCGCTTTCCCTCCCGCTCCCCCGGGGAGCTACTGCCTTTTGCTGAGCAAGTTTCTACTGTGTGAATTTCTGAAAATGCAAACATCCTAAACTGCATGACCAAGATTAAAAAAAAAAAAAACATTAATTTCGTTTCTTGAAAATTCCATTTTCATTAATTTCATAGTTAATTTCATCTTTCCATAGCCAACTCCCCACCTCATTCTACAAATCTCAGCATTTTCCATAAAAGGAAATGAAAACAGTTACAACAGTTTCCCAATTCTAAAATATTTGCTTGAATTTTTAAAGTTTTCTGTCAATTAGCTTATTTCTGAAAAACAGTATCTTAGAAAAAAAAATGTGCATGCAGAATATCACACCATTCTAAATTAGTATGGACACTGCATAAACTCCTGAAAAAGTATGTATATTATGGAAATTCTGACTGACTTAACTACAGCAGCACCAGTAGGCACTTCAATAATATTTCCCTTATTGAAAATTAATGCAGTCTCCGAATTTTAAACATAAATGAAACATATTAGTTTTAGATTATTTTTTTGCAAGCCAATAGTCAGAATTTAATATGATGATGTGTATAGATTGCCTAGATTTTTTTCCCTCTTATCCAGTGCTTGCAGCCTATATGCATTTAAACTAAAAACATTTGATACATACTAAATATAAATTATTTGCTTGGAGATCTTTCAGGCATGAAGAAAAAGCCTCTTAAAATAAATTTAAAATATTATATGCTTGATGGTGTATAACCGAAGGTTTAATCTCACCACTAAAGGGGCAGTTGCTGTGATTCTGCAATAACCCTGCAGACAATAATCAAGACAGCTCCTGTTGTTCTCTCACTAAAATCATGGTAAACACAGCATGGATATATTGTAATTTGATATCTGCAAGATCAACTGTTATATCTCACAGTAACTCATAATGTAAGATTTCATTTACCATTAAATGTACATTTTCTTCAGATGCCATACACAATTATTATTTACTAAGCATGTTTTCTATTAACTATAGATTACCAATAGAAAAAAAAAAAGTGCCCAGAGATAATTTTTTACAAAACAAATCATTTATTTCTAAGCTTTATATACTAAGATTATAAACTTGGGGGGAGGGAGGAGCAGGCAGGACGGGTATATTTTAGTACACGTACGAGGGGAAAAAAAAAAAAAAAAAAAAGGCAAAAAATTTTCTACCTGCTCACAGTTAAAGAGAAAACAACTAAAAATAAATTATTTCCACACTGGGAATACATTTTCACCAATCAGACAAAATAAGCATTCATCCCACAAGGTTACTTGGGGAAAAATAACAAATAAGGGTATTTAAAAGAGTATAAACACTAAGGTTTGGGGTATTTAAAGCAAGAGGACCAGTGAAAAACATATACTCTTTAGAGGGAGCAAACTGCAAGAATTCTGAGCTATCTCCGATTATAAGCCACTAAACATGCTAGTAGAATCTGGCTAACATTGGAATAAATAATAGGACAGTAACTTTAGTGAAATATAAGCAGGCTACTCATTAGTATTTTAAACATGTAATCAAACATTTTTCACTTACCAGTGCTGGATTTTTTCTTGGCAGCTAGTGACCACCTGTCATTAAAACAGATAACTACTCATGAAAAAACAAGGCTAAGCACACAGCTGCAATGTCAATGCATCACAAACTAGAACAGTAGCTTTACAGATTTGGTGGTGTCTCTATATACATTTTTATTTGTCAGTACAAAGGCATGTGAATGGTAGTTCTTAAGCTGCACACTTTATCACACACTAATGCGGACTGATAACCACAGAACAAATTACAGTATTTCAGTTCATATTTTGGTACAATATCTGCTCCATAACTACTAGGTGACACACCATACAAGATAAGAAGTATTTTCTGCAATCTGCAGATCTATTTTCAGTGTTATATGCTTGCAGAATAAGAAAACAATATAGATTATAGTAAGACATCAGTGTAATATTCATACTCATTCATTAGAAAAACAAAAACAAAAGGACCCCAACAGCACCCAAAACATTTTTCCTTTATCAGTGCATCTACAAGTGTTTCCACTAGGAGCTTTATTCTGAAAAAGCACAAATGAATTTTGCAGTATTTAGATGGAAGGACATTTGATGCCAGTATAGGCCGTTGCCTTCTTCTCGTATTTCTGGGTGGGGAGAAAAAGGAGTTTTGATTTATTTCTCCCAAGACATCAAAAATAACTTGTAAAATACGGTACATTGCTAAAAATATATATTTTAACTCTATTTTTTAGACTATTCGGACAGCAAACAGGTAAAATAAAATGCTGAAGCGTGTAACCATATCTGCTATAATTAGGTGGATCTCTAAACAACAGTTATCAAAAATATAATAGAAACAATGTCATTCAATTACATTAAACACAATGAACCTATGAGAAATACGTCTAAACATCTTCGCAATGTGAGTATTTTTCAAGGTTTTTTTTTTCAAATTTTGTTTTTCCTATAAGTCAAAATAATGCTAATCATTGAAAGCAATTAACGAGCAAAGTTGCAGAGAAAACCATAACATATATTCAAGTCTCACTGAAACCACTGGAGCACATATTCCTTTTTAAATAATAGAATGAAAGACAATTTTTTTTCTTAGTTAGCATATGTGCAGCTATTGCAGAACAGATTCTAGATCCTGTACATTTACTCATAGAGGAGCAGAAAAAAAATGGCAGTACTTTGTGAGCTAATAATTCTTTAAACAGAACTAAGTACTTAAAGAAAAAGGATCAGTTCTGCATTTGTGGCTGCACTATTTCATAATCCATCAGGAAATTTGGCCAGGTAGCTTGTTCCGCTTAAGCCAAGCTCAAATTTATCATTTGCCTTAAACTCCTATAAATCAAATTCCTGTATTCTCCCTAATGTGCAAGCTAACTATTTTTAAGGTTCAGAGTAGAGATACAGACTTCTACAGGAGATAAACTCAGAAATCTAATTCATACTATTAATATTAGGCACATTTTAAGAGTAAAGTTTTCCTATGAAGTATGAATCATAGAGAGTAGCAATATTTCAGAGCAACGTTAACATACAATGGAGGAGAACACCAACAAATACAAACAGAATATTCTATCAATTTCATTCTTTCAGATTTGCTGGTGATTGCAAGGAACATAATTAAGTGCACAAAAATGTTTAAGAAATCCTTCAAGAAAGTTCCAGTTTAATTGCCCTATTAAAGATGAAGATGGAAAAAAAGAAGCCAGGAAGCTTTCCATTCCCAATACATGACTCTCCATGCATGAAGTGAGCTAAAAGCACAAAAAGAAAAGCCCTGCAAACTATAAGAGCAGCATGTTCATTAACCTCTACATGATAATCCTTTCATAGCTGCATATTAACTAGTTACATATTCATAATCATTTACATTATTTAGAGGACCTTCTATGAAAATTTTCAGGCTATATCCATTAGCTACAATGTTAAAGGTTACAGAAGATAGGCTACTTAATGTTGCCAGGAAGCTTTTTTTAATTAGTAAATATGTAAATTGAGCACATATGCTTTTTATGTTTTTAAAAAGTAGTCCATCAGTAAAACAGTATATAGGCATATGCTATTTCCATCACCCTTTATCCCCTTAAAAAAAAAAGAAAAGAAAAATCAATAGCACCAATCAATTTTAATTTAATTCTTCTTCTTTGATATAATCTCTCTGGAAGGGACACTATAGGGTGGAACTAGTAAGAAATCTTTTCCTTTCACGGCCAGAATAAAATGAGACCTTCTAGAGAGGGTTAAAATGTACCACCTTAAAAATGTTTCAGCTTACGCTTCTTGGACTGAACTCAATTAACTGCCCACATAAAACTCTTACTAAAATGAAAAAATAAAGAGAAAGAATAAATAGTGAAAAACAGTAGACTATTTATGCATATATCCCTTATTAGGTCAGTCTCAGTGTTTGGATAACAACTGATTTTTATCGGAGCAAAGAAACAAAGAGATAAATATGTAAACAAATATTTGATTCTTTGCCTTTAATCAAACACAAAGAAAATGATTAGTCCATCCTCCATGCATAATTTATATTTAGAGCTACAATTAAAGAAAGAAAACTCCTCTAAGTGTAAATAAAACAAATCACCTGTTCATTTAAGTTTCACTTGTCTGGACAGCTGGCCAGCACCACTACCAAATGCATTATTTTAACGACACTATAGAAGTGATGTCAATAAATTACGGATTCTCTCCTTCTAGGCATAGCAGTATATGAATTTGTGAATGAACAAGGTTAGCAGTAGTTTATTTGCAGACTAAAATAGCTATTAAACTACTCTCGCAGCAAGTTTAGCATTACCTAATCATGGGTCCAGTTATCCAAACAAGATCCAGTGGTACAAAATACATTCCATAGCCTTAAAAGAAAACAAATGGGCAAATACCCCATTTCCTTCCTTTTCTTTAACAGCAATTTGTTATAAGCTGATAATTCTCAAGGTCCCGATGGAACAGGCAGGCACCCAGTTTCAGAGTGCTCGTTAAAGGCCAGCTGCACTGCAGGCACACAGCCTGCTCCAAGGTTCACCAAATCGGCAGCTTTTAGTTCACTTCAGGCTCCCTCTCTGTGTGGGCAGCCACAAGGGGGCATCCCCCCAGGAACTTCCCTCCCAAGTACAGCTGTTCAAAAGACTGCATTTTGGGGCGCTTTTAATTCAAAACCAAGTCCTTCCTGATTAAATAAGAAACATTTAAAGTAGGAGGCTCTGCTCTCATTATTACTATTTGAGCTATTTAAAAGCTGTATTAAATATTAAAACAAATACTGAAAAGAAGAGCGGGAAGGGGCCATTTGAGAGCCACGGTTCCCCTGCAGCTGCAGGTCTCTGCTCTGCTCCGGTCCGGTCCCCAGGCTGGCGAGCTCTCCTCACGCGTCCTACCCGGGTGAGACCTTCCTCGCCCTTCGTTTTCCTCTGACCTGCTGCTTCTGCACGTGCCCCGTCTCCAACAGCCCAATTTCTGATCACGCAGGTGCAGAAGTATTCCTGCTCTCTTTTGCTCCAGGTACAAAACTACTGGATTTTATTTAGGTAGTTCTCCAAAGTATAGCAGATGTACATGGATGCCTCCACTAAGCAACCGTGCTGCCTGCAAAGGTGATGTTTTTAAGCACATCGTGAAGGTGATTCCTATCTATGCCTTATATAGTCTGAAGAGCTGCTAAGTCAGAACTTTATTTATGTCTCAGCTTGTGAAAATTTATGAACAACAAAGCTGGTCCTGGAGTCACATGTAGACAGCTGAGGGTTCCAAAGCTAAATCTGTGGCACTTGAATCACACACAGCTATGTTCAAGAGGCAAGAAATAGAAATTTATTTTTAGGATGAAAGTTAATTTGAATAGGTGAAAATAAGAAAGAAAGGACTTGAAAAAAAATCCAAAGCTTCCTTTTAAGCAAATTGCTACCTAGGCTTCTACAAGGCCAAACCTGTGATGTTTCTTCACGCACACTTGTATAATTTGCTTCAGAACTCACAGTCTGGATGATCTTCTGAAACTAGAAACCAGGGACACAGATCTAATCCCAGCTCTGACTATTTCTTCTACATGGCCTTGAGCAAATCACAACCTCTCAGTCTACGTTTCTTCATCTGCAAAATGGGGATAATAGTATTAACCTACCCACCTCAGAGTGTTTAATGATGATTAATTAATGTGAGAAAAGCACTCTAAAGATGTAAGAGCACTATATAAGTGATAAAGCATTATTTACCACTTGAAAAGTAATCTGAATAAAATCAGATATGCAAGTAATTTGTTTACATGTAGCAATAATATAATTTGTGACTATTTAATCTTGAATTAGTCTCACTTTAAACATCCCTTTCAATCACATTTCCAGTTACTTGGGGAAAAATGACAGTATGGAACACTTTTTGTGGAAGCAGAGCAAGTAATGAGGCAGTAATTAAAGCAAGGGTCTAATAAAGTCTAAAACCCATGATTTGCCTTCAGGATACTGTCTCTGCCATTTGGGACTGTGCAGAGATTTCAGCTTTGACCTTGGTTCTGTTGTTCAGAACCTTCCAACAACTATAATAAAAACATATGCCAGTTTTCTGAAGTGCAGATCCATGTTTACAAGGTTCATGATAAATCCAAGCTAATTTCCAATACAGACCTAATTAGGATGACTCCAACTCTCCAGAGTTTAATTGCCTAACTTTGCACATGCAAGTGTTTACTTCAACTGATCTCTATCTACAAACATTTGTAGTATCGAGATCCACTGGGCCGTTCTGCTAGTGTGCAGGAGACTTCTGGTGCACCCAAAAACTAAGTTTACTGATAACTGGCTCACCACTTGACTCTACATTACAGAAGAACACTAACAAGTAATCACATATTTCATTCTCTTGGGAACAAGGATGTTGCATGTCACATGCAACAAAAAAAAAAAAAAAAACCCAACATTTAAAAAGAATTTTCACTGACATACTATGTGATCTAAGGGAAACGGGAGAAAGCATTTCTGAGCTCGCATAGTCATTTATTAAACCATATTAAAACACTATATATCACCAAATATTTACATAAATATCACTTTGGATGGATTTTTTTGTTAGAAATGTGTTTGGAAATAATACTGGATGAAAGGAAAGGCCAAGAGGAATCAAATCATGGGCAGCATTTTTCTAAAAGAAAAAAAATAAGATCTTCCTACTTGAAAACATAATCACATTTTTTATTTCTCTCTATAGTAAACAAGTGGAGATCTAGTACTTCTGCAGTTGTCCAAACAAAACAGACCCTCTCCGTTTCCTACAAAAAAAATCATATATAATGATTGGGTTTCAGCGTTATCAGTACTGACTTTTAACTCAAATTTTTGTGAGCTCAAAAATTCTACTTGAGGCATCACAGATTTTAAAAGATTTCTTTGATAGTGGGACAAGCAATGTCCCATTATGTAACACAGCACCTTTTTCCTCCCTCTCAGCCACAATGTCCCAACAGCACTTTTGCTGTTTGTCAAATCCATCCAAGAGCCATTTCAAATCACAAAATCAGAAGAAGGAAAAAGAAAAAGAGAGAGAGAGAGAGAGAGAACAACAGGATAAATTCTGCTAAATTTGTGAGTTTAATTAGCTCTGAACCAACAAAACTGGTGCAAGGAAGGAACAAACTGCAGCAAGGTCTTGTTTTTCACTGGTAACAAGTGAGTATCCATGGTATGTAAGCTCATTTTACCTACTTCAGGTGAATATATTCATCTGGCTGCACCATACAAGCTAGCTCAGATACCAGGACAGCAATATATTAAGGCAGCGTGACCTAGCTTATCGAACGTCTTCTGCAGCTTTTGCAAGCTTTGATGTAGTTTGTATTGAAAGGACTACGCGGGCAGCAACACCTACACCAGCTAGTTTAAAATGGGCACGAGCTGTGACACCCGCCGCCAGACGCACCTCTAGGCTGCACTTCCAGAGCCAACAGCAAACTCCTCGTCAACCCCTTCTCCTGTCTCCCCTCGGTTCCATCATCCGATCTGCTCAACCCCCTACAGCTGCCTGCCAAGACATCCGTGGCTACAACCACACACACACACTTTAGTTCCTGATGAGGCGAGAACACATCCAGATCTGCCCACTTAAAATCAAGGCAACTCTCTTCAAAGTCATCTGTGAATCAGCTCAACTTCATAGCAGCTCATTATCACAGAAATACAATTTCCGTTTTGTATTAACATTTCATACTTCTGGTTACTCTATAAACTGGGGGGTATTTAATTCATATTACTAAGAACATAGACAAACTTTGCTTCCCAATAGGACACTGACTGAAAAAGTGACAGAGCGGATCAATTAACACCGGAAGAACAACTCTTACATTTGAGAGCTTCAGCCTTCCAGATAATGACTGAATGGGTCCTTTTACTTGGGAGCAGCACATTAGAAAATCTTTTTGGAATCCACTAACGCAAAGAAAAGCACTGGCCAGGGTCGACTGGATTTACAAATGTGAAGTGTTAATTGTTCACAGACCTTTTTTAAAAAAAAAAAAGAAAAAGAAGAGTGCATCAAGCAAAGGTTCAGACACTATATTAACTTTTCTCAAACAGTGCAGCAAGTGAAGTCCTCCTGCACCAGCATCTCACAGTCTTCCTTCAGAGTCTATCAACTCGTATGTGGGCTGAAAGGAGAGTACCATCCATGGAGAGACACTGCCCTTGAGAACTGTCAAGAAAGTTCATAATATGGGTAATAGTTGACAAAGACTTACACAGAAGCAGACAGCCACTGGACTACTTCATACAGGAAGAGGAGAAAACAGGATAAAGATGTAGGTTTAGGACTCTGTATTTTGATTCCCAATAAACCCTTCAAGTTGTCTAAAGTCGTTTAACTGCTAAAACGCAAAGTTCTCAGGACCTTGAAAACCATTTTAAAATCAAAGATCACACAGCCTTCACCAGTTAAATTCATAAAAATTAAGAATCTGCCATAGTACATAATGGCCAGTAATACAATAATAGCTACATTAGGCCTCATTGTACTTTGTTGTCATGATAAGTAACAAGACAGATAATTCCTTATCCTTATTAAAAAAAAAAAAAAAAAAAAAAAGAGGCAGCAGTGCAATATCCCCACACTCTAGAACTATATTGACAAATAACACTGGAATCTGGAGTCTTTTAGCTTCTCCAAGCCTAAGTTTGCACTGCATAAATGTCTCCTGGGTCTAATCAGGTCTGTAATGTCTCCCATTACACTTCTCTTCATTGCATTGCTCAGATGCTATAGAACAGATCAGCCCCCTGTAAATTCACTGTCTACAAAACTCTTACCAAATCATACAGACCTGACTGGTCAACTTCCTACCAGCCAGGAATCCCACTCTTTTTTATTGCAGGAATAAATTTATATAAAATATTATGTTTAAATTCAGGTTCTATTTTATGAGAATCCACCTCTTGCAATATTCATTCTATAATTCCTCTACTAACTTACAACAGTTTTAACACAATATTTTCAGTTAACATATATTGCTTTTGCAAGTAATCCATGATGCATACATTATATTCTTCTTACAGAAATATCCAAAACTTTACGCAGCCACAGCACTTCCAATGATGGTCTTTATCATGAAAATTACAAGATATTCTTTTATAATTTACTCCCAAGATACACATTCTACGTCGTGTTTTTATACAAAGTGCCTTTAGTAGGAGTACTGAAAATTGCTTTAACAGTTTGGTCTTACTATCACTACAAATTAACAAGATGAAATCTGTCCAACAGGCAAGCAGTCCTAAACAAAAATTAAAATTACTTTTCACCAGGGTTCCCAAATCTGCAACTTGCAGCTTGAATCAGATTAAAGAGAGAAAGGTTCTGTTAATATTTTTAAACCTCTTTAGCACTCGAAAACTCAAACCCATGGCTAAACTATGGTTGCACAATAGCATAGATGTTAAAACTATCAACTATGACTCAAACATTACCTTTAATTCTGCAGATGCATTTCACTGCTACACTAAAGGTTGCCTTCAGACTAATGGGAATAAATGGGTTTCTATTTATTTAATTAAACATGACTGAGATGGAACAGTATCCCATTAATTAAGAGAAATACATGCACCTGCTTTAATTGCAGCACATACAGATAGAGCTCCAACTAAACAACTTTACTATTTGCTATGATGCTCATGCTGGTGATTGCCAGTTTGCCAATGTACCAAAAAACTAAATCTCCTTCTCTTCTGCTGAGACTCAAAGGTGTACCTTCACCCTCAGTAGTTTTGTGAGAAAAATATGAATCTCCAAAAAGAGGCAACTGAAAAAGCCTCCTCCATCTTAAAAATACAATATTTTCATAACTGAAAATACTGTTGTAATCCAATTATATATATTCATTGCATAGCGAGAGCATCTACTTTATCTTCATCACGACACTCCATTGTAGCCAAGATTTGTAGTTCTTTAGTGTAATTTCATATCGAAGCTGAACTGTTCCCATTTTTTTTAGACAATTTGCAGAAATTATGTAAAGTTTCCCTATGATAAAATAGAGTGTTGGTACATCAACCTAACAGAGGCTTAATTAATGGTCTCCTGGGCCTTCTTCCATTGGATCAGATCTGTTTAAGAATATTCCTACTTAGAAAGGAGTCTTACCGTGAACTGGTAATAATTCTATGTGCTCATGGCAGAAATGCATGTTAAGCTCAGCTGACCATAAAGCACCAGGGATACAACTCGTCACCACTTTGAAAAGCAAGTGAAGGAGTCCACGCTGCCAGGCTGCTACTGCTCGTGTAACAAGTTACTGCCCATACAGAGCAGCCTGCAGGGATTATTGCCCCAGATCCTCTCACTGCTCATCCACGTTAACGCTCACCTGCTCAGGCAGACTCTTTAGCAGCCATCCAGGCTGCTAGGCAGTGGTAGGCACCTCGCTGTGCTCACTATTCCGGACAAGGCCCGGAGTTGACACTCTAAACAGTTTCCTTTTGCTTAAGGAAGCAACAGCTGACAAAGCAGAACGCTGGGAAGGCAGCGCCAAGTTTAACTTTAGAAACGGGGAGCTCTGGAGCACATCTACCCAACAGCTTTAAAATGTTTCCTTGTACAGGGAAAATGAACAGGAAATAGGAAAGCCTGCAGACCCTACTTGTGCCAATGATATATCAATTAGCACCATCAATTCCACACTGAAAGGCACATATATTTATAATGTAACATGTAATGCACATGTATTTATAATGCAACTGCCTGGGCCTGCCCATGACAGACCACGAATATAACCCGCAGGAAGGATCTCAGGTTTCATACTGCAGCCAAACACAGAAGCAGCTTCCACAGTCTGAGGAAGGCTTCTTACAGAAGACACTTGACACTTGGGCTTTTCCAAAGCCACCGTGACTTTTATGTCAGTTTTGTAGAGACCAGTCATGAGCAGATACTTTCCTTTCCAAAAAGCTAACTTTGTCAGGAGAGCCCAGGAGCTCAATCCGCTCACTGCCACCAGCAGGGCCTCGCGCGGGCCTAGCTGTGGGACTGGGGGTTATAATTGTACCTGATTTCACCTACGAGTAAAGATACAATAAAGAAGATTACGGGGGGAAGAAAAGGCCCGTTAGAGGCAGCTCCACCTCCCCAGCACGGGCCCCCGCCGCGGCGGGCTGCCAGGGCTGCGGCGGGGCCAGGCCGCGCACAGGCCGCCTCAGCGCTCCCGCCCCAAGCACCGCGCGCACATT
>JAWLRI010000906.1:2546408-2583430 GCA_034781795.1 Crypturellus tataupa | reverse complement strand
GCGCGGCACCCCGCTCCGGGGGGCCGTAACGGCCCCGAAGCCCAGCGCGGCGCCCTGCGGAGCGCGCTGCTCACCTGCGCGTGCTGGCTGCAGGCCGCCTTTCTGTCCACCTCCTTCCTGTGTCCGTCGCTAAAGGTCTCCTTGCTCTCCCGGCACGCGAAGGCCCAGTCGTTCATTCCCTCCGTCTGGATGATTCTTCTCACGAGCTCCTTCTGGTCCACGGGCGCCCGGATGATTTTCAGGTTGTTTGTGTAGATGATGATCTTGCCAAAATCGAGGATCGGGGGGGCCTGCGGAAGGGTGCCGTGAGCGTCCCGCCCGCGCGCAGCCCAACGCCAGCCCGGCCCGTCCCGGTGCCCCGCGCCCCGTGCCGGTGAGCGGACACGGTGCTCCCGCCGGGCGGTCGCACCAGGGTGGTTGTGGCCGGGGAAGCGCGGCAGGAGAGGGAGCGCTACCCGAGCCGCAGGACAAATCAGTGGTGCAGACGGGAGCACCGCGCGTCCCAGCCTCGGGCAGACGCTCCCTGCGCCGGGCATGTCCCACGAAACGGGACGGCCGCCGCACGGAGCACAGCGAGATCAGGGCGGAACGGACCCAGATCTGCAGAGCCGCGTCAAGACGGGACAGGCACTGAGCTGGGCTGAGCGGGGTCCCGGGCTGGGCTCGCGCTGCTCTGGAAAGGGCCCGGCTGTCCGGACGCTGCACAGGCGGGAAGGGCCGCGTGGGCCGGGCGCTACTTACCCTGCAAGGACTGCAGGGGCTCTCGCCTGGCTGGCAGTCGCTGAGCAGACGCGAGGCGCTCGTGAGGTTGTATTTCTTGTCCTCCTTGAATATGCTGATCCTCTGGGCGGTGAGCGTGGCCGGGGAGCAAAGCCCGGGCTCCGGGGCGTCCCGCAGGCCGCAGAAATGACCCTCCGGCTCGAAGCTGTGGCGGACGAGGCGCCGGGAGCTCTCCTTGGCGGGCGGCTCCAGCTCCTGGCCGTCCTCAAACACTTGTTTCAGCACCCGGCCGCTGTAGGCTGAGGATATCTTGAACCTCACCTTGCGGGGCCTCCCCTCGTGCCTCTGGGTGAGTTTCTTCTGCGGCTCATCCATTCCTGCGACTTTCGGGTGGCAGCTCCTGCAAATCGGCTCAGCCCGGAGAGCTCTGGGTCCCAGAGAAAGCTCTCCCGGCCACGCAATGCATAATTCAAGGTTTCTGGTCGCTCCTCTCATCTTACAGCAAAGCTGACACCGCTGTGTTAAATATTGATAGATATTCACAAAGAGAAAATACTTACGGGGCTGAAATATAAGGCGAGTTTTGCTGAACTTAACTGAATGGTGGAGAGGCTGCCTTACGAGATGAGAAAAGGAGTTAACTTTGGGAGGAAAGGATTAAATTAGGAAACTGCCTGTCCTCTGAAGCCGTGGAAATGCTTCTGCTCCACCGTGCGATAAGAAGCACCCCAGACACACCAGCAGCTTTTCAGTTTTCTGACAAGGTGAAAAGCTAAAAAGACAAGTTCAGAGAAAAAGCAATCCAGCTCCGCAAATGGCCACTGTGAATTATTCCTCTCCCATCCGCGCGCCAAAGCCCTGCGCGCACAAAGCTCCATTTCGCTTTAATCCAAACGTGTTTCTCTCCAGGTTGCAGGAGATCTAATTAAGATTTCCCCTCACCGCGGCTTTCAATGCCTCTCTGTAATTCCTGCTGGCTGCCGGCCCTTGGCCCATTCTGGTTTTGCTTTTCTGCTTTTGAGAGGCGCCGCCGACCGAGACCCCGGGATCCTCGGCCGCTCCGCACAGCCCCTGCGCAGGCCCGGGCGGGTAGAAACCAGAGCGGCTTCGGCCGCGTCCCGTTGTGCCCGTTGGTTGCTGTCGGGGCGGCCGGGCGCAGAGCAGAGGGTAGGGCCCGGGCCAGGCTGTCCCCTGCACCAGCAATGGCCACGTCGCTGTTGGAGGGGCCCTGCGGATGCTGCTTCCCCACGCGCGTGCGGCGGGGACTGAAGCTCCTTGTCGCTGCCGGCGCCGCGGCCCGGCTCCCCGCGTCCCCGTGGCAGCCACAGGCCACTGCGTGGAGCTCCCCGCCGCTGCCCAGCCCTCCCTGCTCTCTGCGTGCTCTGCCGTGCCCAGCTCCGCGGCTGCTTGGCGCTTTCGTTCTCTCCTCTCCGATGGAAGGAAATGGAGAGGCTGCTTATGACAAGTGTATTTTGCACAAAATGCATCAGCAGAGCCACTGCTCTCTGCCCCTTAAAGACCTCGTAGTACTTACACCAAGCACGCCCAACAGTAGTTAGAGCCTTTCTTCTTTTGAGGTTCCGCGTCTCAGTAAACTGCTTCCCAGCTGACGCGGTTCCCTCAGGTCAGGATTGGGCCGAGGGTTCTGCCTGCACCCTGCCTGGACCATACGCTATAATTTAAAGCCAGAGCCCTCAAACCTGCCCAGCCGTTTCATGGCCGCGTTGGTGAGACCGACTCCTTCAGCGAGGAAGGAGGCGCCGCGGCGGAGCCCCGCCGGGACGGCCCGTCCTCGTGCCCGGCGATCCCCGCGGCAGCCTCGGCCCAGGCCCCGCCGCGGGGTCCCTGCACAGTGGGGAACCTCGCGCTACAGAACAGCTTCAGTTCGCGCTAATAAAACTCAGTTCTCCCTGTGTTTGACTGACAAGTTTGATCCACCTTTCCCCTCCCGTGCACCGCGTGAGTCAGCCCTCGGGATCGCTGCTTTTCCCAGGTTCACCAGCAAGCCTTGTCTGACACAAATCACACTTCATTACATCCCTCAAATCAAAAGCAAACAAGCTCCAATTAAAGTAATCAAAGAGGAGGCGAGGATCAAAGCAGCCACGCGGGATCCCAGGGTGAGCACCCGCTGGCAACCTGCGTTTGCACGAGACGCGACGGGGGCTTCGCTCCGGGGCCGCGTTTCCACCCCGTTTCAGCGGTGCCAGGATGCCCGGCTGGGAGCAGGGCTCCCAGAAGGGGACAGTGCCCGTAGCCGTGGCCGTGCCGCAGCTGCCGCTGCAGCAGCGTTTCCTGCCGGGATTCCCTGCGCCAGGGGGCAACCTGTCCCCAGCTATCGCGGCGCGCCGGAGCAGCGCTGCTGTTGACGGCCCAGCTGGAGGTGCAGCCCTCGGCAGCGGCTCCCGTCACTCCAGCGGTCCCGTAGGCCGGCAGGCTGCCGGGAGCCCTTGGCTGCTGCAGAGGCGCCTTCCCTGGGTGACAGAAAGCTCTCGGTCCCGGCGCAGGTCGTGGTGCCGCTGCGCGGCGGGCGCTGGAGCTCGCTGCTCTGCAGGGCTCGTGCGGGCGGGAGCAGCCCGGCGGCAGCCACGGCGCTGCCGGCAGCACCCACCCCAGAGCCCTGCGAGGGCCAAGGGCTGCGCGACGGGGCCTGGTGCTGCCCTCGCACCCGCCTGCCCTGCCGGGCGTCTGCCCTGCCCAGGTACCCGGCGGTCACGGCCACACACAGAGCCCGGCTAGAGTCGCCGCACATGGACACCGGGTCACACAGCCGCACACGGACACCCCACTGGAGTCACCGCACGCGGACACCGGGTCACACGGCCACACACAGACACCCCGCTGGAGTCGCCGCACGCAGAGCCCGGCTGGCGCGGCCGCGGGCAGGCTCTGCCCCCGCTGCCTCGGCAGGCGGCAGCGGCAGCGAGCGGGCTGTGTTTGTGGGTGGGTAGGAGGACAAGCTGGTAGCTTCAGATCTATAATTTGTCGCAGTTTGCAAGTGGCACCCCCTCTCCCTGCCCTCCAGCTTCTAAAAACAGCAGAGAAGGTCCCCGCTTCCCCGCAGGAGGAGGAGGGCGGCATCCGCTTGCGCTGTGCGTCAGGCTCGGCGCGCCGCGCGCTGCCCTGCGCCTTCGCCTCTGCCAGCGCTGGGGCTGGCACGGAGCCCTCGCGTGTGCCCGACTGCGCCATCGGAGAGGCCCGGAGTAGCCGGTGCTGCCCGCGCCTCCGCAGCGCCGCGGGAGCACGGAGCCCCGCACGAGGGACGGGCACAGCGCACAGGCACCTGCCAAGCTACCTGGACCGTACCGAGCGTGAGCCGCTACGGCCAACTTCACTTCCTATCATTTCCCAATCGTAAGGGGTTGCACCACGTTTTTTTCATTTCTAGTCAAATAAAAATACAACACACAAGTCTTAATCGTGGCATGGAAATAGGGGAGAGAACAGAAAAGGGAAGCCCTGACAGAACCCTTTGCTGCCGTTGCAGCCTGTGCCGAGCGGCGCACGAGAAGTGCCCGCGCACAAGATGAAGGAGTTTCCAGGAGCGCTCATTAAGACGTTTGCACTCAGCCAGCCAAGCACGAATCACCATATGACAGACTACAAAGAAATGCCGAAGTAAATGGGAAGCTGAGATGAAACGGGATGCAGTAATTGTTTTTTTGCATTCTCCTGGAGATGTTTGTCAATGTTTCCATTTAGCCAAAGAGCCACCATTTTAAAACAGAAGCTTCCTGCTTGCAACAAAAATCACACTGTGCACATGGGGGAAGTTTCGCAGCCCCCACGTTCCCAGCTCCTCTGGTTTCTCTTGCAAACAGTCCGCTAAAAGAAGAGAAGGGAGGAATGTGGTATGCGCCGAATACCAGATGAGGCATTAGCCATAAACGCAGCAGATTAGAGCCGCCTCGTTTAGGTGTGGAGTGGTTTCCTCGCGCTCGGGATGCCTGCAGTGCTCGTGTGTTGTAAAAACACAATTGAGATATGGTGGAGGTTGTAAGGGAGGAATATCTCGGATCTTCCCTGCGTTACTTACTGCTCCCGTTAGGCAACACGGCGGCATGAGCGGAGCCAGCAGCTAGACGGGAATTCTGCTGGGAAAGCGGGAGCCGCCCCGGCAGCAGTGGCACTGAAAGATCCCACGACATCCCCTAGCCCCTTCCCGCCCCATTCCCAGCCCCTGCGGCTGCGTCTTGCAGCCGGGAGGCCCTTGAGCGGGCAGAGCCCCGCGGAGCGGGACTGGGGGAGGCAGCCGTGCCGCAGGGCAGGCAGCATCCCCTGCAGAGCGGCGAGCGCCTCGTGCTGAATCCTCGCGGTCTGAACGTGCCCAGCGGTCCCGCCTGCGCAGCAGGGCGCTTGGCAGGGTAACGGCCACAGCAGGAGCCTACAGTCGCACTGTCGTTTGCGCTCCGAACACTGTTGGAAAAGTGAGCCCGGGTGTAAGGAGCTGCCGTGTAAACGACGGTGCGAACACGCACACGCGGCCCCGTCGCGCGTGGCCGGGAGCGCCCCTCGCGGAGCAGGGCCGGGCTGCTTCGGAGGGGGCACAACCGGCTTGTCCAACGGGACCTGGCGCTAACGATCCTCGGGCTTCCTCCTGCTGACTTCCTGGCTGCTCGTGCTTAGTCAAGCGCCGCAGGATGTCAGCTTTCCCAGCGGCCTCTCCCTTTCCCAGGAACGGGCTCGGGCGGCGCGGAGAGCCGCGGCACGGTCGGCCCTGGCGTGTGCTCCGCACAGCCCGTCCCGCAGGGCCGAACGGCCGCACGGGAGGGAGCTGCGTCCCTGCACGGCCAGGCCCGCCGTGCGCGGCTCGCGCTGCCGGCCGGGCTGGTGCTGCTCACCCCTTTCCGCAGCCGTTTCTGGGGCGAGCTCAACGAGAGGGGCTCCGCGGCGCTGCCCCTTGCAGGGCACCTAGAACCGCCCGGGGCTGATGCGGGCGAGCGCGCCACGCTGCCTGCAGACGGAGGCTTCCGTGCGGACAACGTTTGCTTTAATGCTGGAATGGAAAACATTCCTGGTGCCCAGGCTCTCATTAGATTTCCCAAGCGCGCTCACCAAAGCGCCGCAGCGCCGAGTCCCGTCCGCGCGCTGAGGCGCCGCTGCCTCCGCAAGTCAGGACTTGACTCCAGGAGTTGTCTGTGCTGCAGTTCAGATCAGCTTGCAGTGCCGAAAGGAGCTGAACAGGTTGAGTGACTTCACGCCGTGGGAGGAATAATCGGCCGGGCCGCTCTGCTCCGCGAGCCGGCGCAGCCCGACGGGGTGAGGATGTCGCTGCAGCTCTCCCCAGGTCTCTCTCCCAGGTAAAAAAGGGTAATATTGGTGTTTAAGCGACTTTTTATAGAACTGCTGTCAAAACTGGCAGAGAGCGAGCTTAATTGGGACTGATCTGGAGAACGAGGCGGGCGGTAGGTGTAGGAGGGGCTGTGCAGCAGCGCTGCTTCCAAGCGGAGCTGCGGGTAAACAGGTCGGATGCGGTGGTTTTGGGAGCCGCTCATCTCGGCGCCGCAGTCGTGCTCTGCCGAGCGGCGAGCGCTACCGCAGCCTGCCCATCCGGGCGGGAACGGAGCCGTCCCGCCGCCCGCCCCGCTGCCGCGCGGCGCTACAGTTGCTCTTCTGCCCGGTGAGCAGAACCTGCGTCTCCTCTGCACCTGGCACGAGCCCAGCCGCGGCTCCTGCCCGTACTGAATCACGAGTGAGTCACTCCCATTTGGATGTGAGCGCAACGTATACATTTGCAAATTGGCTCGTGAGGCACCGCTTCGCAATGTAGGTGGGATATCTCGCATACTGTAGCAGTCAAGTTCTGCTCTCTTTCTCCTCCTCCCTTCTCCCTCGTGCAGGAGGGCTGCCTGAGCCCGGCATTCCGGAGTCATTCCCGAGGGCGCGGAGAGGCCCCAGCCTGCTCGGCCGAGCGGACCGCGCGGATGGCTCCGGCTCTGCCGTGACGGGGGTGGTTCGCCAAGGATGGACGACCTGGCGCTGCTGGAGCTGCTGGAGTGCCCCGTGTGCTTCGAGAAGCTCGACGGCAGCGCCAAGGTGCTGCCGTGCCAGCACACCTTCTGCAAGCCCTGTCTGCAGCGGATCCTCAAGTGCCAGAAGGAGCTGCGGTGCCCCGAGTGCCGCACGCTGGTGCTCTGCAGCATCGAGCAGCTGCCCTCCAACCTGCTGCTCATCCGCCTGCTGGACGGTGCCCGCTGCGCCCAGAATGGCGCCCGGTTCGGCTCCATGCAGCGCGCCGGCCTCCTGGCCTCGCCGGCCTCCCTCCGCAGGGTCCCCAGGGGGCTGCAGCTGCACCAGTACAGGCTGGCGCCGAGTCCCAGGATCCACATGGAAGGGGTAAGGAGAACCCGCATCCGTTACTGTTTCCATAAATGTAAGAAGCTCTTTTATTGTGTGCCAAGACCTGTGAAACTTCCGTGTTACTGATGCTGCCGAAATGTTTTTGGTGAGAGATCGTTAGTGTGCAAATCTGGCTGTTATTTCCCTGGGATATTTGACTGGTTTGAGTTTGGTACCGCAGTAAGCGCATTCGCTCCCAGGCTTACTCAAGAACTCGTCCTTCTTTCGGGATCTCGGCAGCAGCTGCTCTGCCCAGGAGCTCGCGGGCGCTGCCTGGCTTTTGGGGGAGGCACCTCCGCTGCTCCGAGTTCCAGGGAACACTAAACTTTATTGACAGCAGTTAAGTCAGTAAGTGAAAAGCTGTAACTGCTAGGGGTGGAGAAGGATATTTCACTTCTCTGAGCCTCAGTTTCCCCATCCATTAAAATGTTGGTGAGGACATAATGGCACTTAAATCCATAGCAAAGCAATCTGAGATCTGAGTTTGGAACAAGTTACTTGTTATTTTATCTAGGGACTGTTTTGCTAGGTTAATTTTAAAGTTCTAAATTGTTTTTGTCATTTTCCCTAAGAGTACTCAAGATTTTCATGCATAATTAAGCCATGTCATTAGACCTGTTAAAGCAGTTTGGCTCAGAGTGAGTCTGGGCGAGACTGCCTGCAGTTTCCTTTTCCCTGCGCTGTGTTCCCGGGACTCCACTTCCAGCCGCAGTATTCCTTATGGAAGTCTCCAGGGAGCTGTTCACACTACTCCAGTGCGTAACTCAAGCGGTCGCTAAATCCCCGCACGCCTTCCAGAGCGGCGGAGCCGCGGCCGCGCGGGCTGCGTGTGCGTGCGCCAGCGAGCGCCGGCCGGGCGGGCCCCACGCGGCCTGCCCGCCTCGGCCTGAGCTGCCCGCCCTGCCCTGGAGAACGGGCCTTTGGGAGCAGCTCGCTAGCAAGAGAAATGTTCCGCTTTAAACAGCTCTTATAAACCTTGTATTCCTCCGAAATGTTCGTATGAAATAGCTCCCCTTTGCTCCGTGTGGAACCTTTAAACTTGATTAGAAATACCCCACTTAACAGGGCTCGCAAGAGAGGGACTACAAGCAGATGATCCGCGGTTCAGTTAGGTACCATTCCATTTCACAGCTTGATCAGAAGACAAAGCAGATGCGTTAACGTGAGGATCAATGTAAGATTTTTAGTTCTTTGCCTAGCCTAACAAGAGAGAACTTGCACTAGCAAGAGATTCCCACAAGGTAGGAATTTTATATCACAAAACATATTTTAATATCGAAGCAGAGGGGAGAAGCACGCAATCATTGCTCTGTATGCAGCTTCCAAAGACTTTTCACCATTTCCATGCCACTAGTACATCATTTAGTCGCTACAACGCGTTGCACTGACTTCTTCTGACAGTTGGCCTAAATAAGAGGCTCCGTCGTAACCAGAGTGAAGACTTCGTGTGTTCGGTTGTACTGACAATAATATGGAATAGTTTACTGGATCCTTTCGCGCATTCTGGCTTTCATCTGCCGATGAAAACTATTCTAATAGTGACAAGCAGATGGGATACAGCATTTGCCAAGGACGAGCAAGGAGCATGGCTCTGGGTTGCATTCCTTTGCACTTAACCTGTACAAACCATTGTCACCAGTGAAATTCTGCGGAGTAAAAGAATAACCTTCTGGCCTTCTAAACTGCAGATTTTTGATCTGCTTGTTTATTCGATCGAATATTTTATGTGCCTTACCACATGATTTTCTTAAAAAATCACGAGAGAAACGCTGGAGAACTCTGCAATTCTCCAGGGAGGAAAAGCAAGTGAGAGGAGTTTGGCTGCCCTCCTCCAAGTGGACGGTTTCATGGACAGCGAGTGTGTCTGTTCTGCACGTGAAGATGTGTCTGCTGGCAGAGCTCTTCCCTTAGCCCAGGATACCTTCGACGAGCTTCCAGAAAGCGGTGTCACGGGTCAGGCAGCATGCACGAGCAAGCTGCAGGTGTGAGCAAGAGCAGAGGGCAGGCAGCAAAGCAGCGCTACAGAGCTCGGCAACAAGAGACTTCCTCTCTTTTGGTGTGAGGTTGTCCATGTCCTTGCTCCATATTCCCTAAATGCAATTCACCACCACTGTACAAAGCTGAGAGCAGCGAAAGGGGTAAGAAGGAGAGGATAAGAAGGAGTTGGAAAACACCTAAGCCAGTCTTACTGCTTAGAGAAACGAAAGGGGAACCATGATATCCTTTTTGGCAGAAAATTAGGCCGAGAAATATGGATTGCAACAAAATTGTGGATGAGGTCAAGAGGCTTAAGAAACACGTAATCTTGGGACTTCTGAGGTATATGTGCACACAAAACTCTACTGTGAACAGCAGTCCCATTTGGATTGACTCAAGAGATGAGTACTGGGGAAGAAGGACAAAAAAAAAGCTCATAGTCATCAAGCTGGAAAAAAAAGATTAAAAGCTTTTCTTTGTTTCTATGACTTGCCAGAAAGATAAGTGCAGCTGCAAGTATGTAAGAGTAACTGTCTCAGGTCCATCTGTAGAAATTGATTTTCTTCCCATTTACAAGTTTCACTCTGAAAAAAAATCACTGTTAATCTTTCTAATGAACTTTCTTCTTTTTATGAGTAGAGATATGTCCTTGGTGTCTCTTGGAGATTCATCTTACAAACATATATGGATATGAGCAATAGTAAATTTATTAGAACTATTTCCTCAGTGTTGGTAAATAGTTCCCTTGCACTCAGTGGGACTGCCTGGACAAGTGCAGTTGTTCAGGGCTTGCAGAACCTAAGGGTGCATCTCCTTCAGCCCAGTCCTTTGAAACTATCAGTACTTTTTGTATGTTTGGATGCTGACAATAGAGTCAAAGTGCTAGAACCCTCTGTTGTCCCAAAGTACAACGAATAAGGGTTTTAAGTGCATGTTGGGCTGACTCATCAGCAAGTGACACTCACAGCAGCACGCTCAGTGGCACCCTTTAAATTCTGCTTCCTCTGTCCTGTCCTGTCTTCTCATTAGAGCAAGATAAGAAGCTTCAAGGATAACACTAACATGCTGCTAGCTTTTCAGCTCCTCGCCACAACTACCATTAAAATGCAGTTTTAAATACTGTAGCTGAGAGCTAAGTATTTGCTCAGTGTCACCAACCTCTCCTCTCTCTTGCCATCCATCTGCCCACGCATGTGCCCTTCAGATCAGCTCTGTGGCAGCGTCACCTGGTAAGTGGGTTGATGCTCATTTGCTTCTCTTCTGCAGGGACAACAAGGGGCTGGATTTTCCATTCTATTAGGGTTTAAGCAACTGCAGCATGAAAGGACTTTAGAGTCAATGTGTAGCACTTTTGCAGTTTGTGTCAGACTGATGAAGCACCTGAAATTGAGTGTGTATTTAACTCAAAGTCAAAAATGGAAAAAACAGTAGGAAATTTTCTGTGCATGTACATGCACACATATGTAGATCCACACGGATCTGTGAGTAGCTCTTAAAGAAAAACTGGGACAGGCTATAAGCTTTCCTGGTGGGAGCAGCTGCAAAAATTCTATGTCCTGATCCAAAAGGCATCTATGTAAAATATGTGGAATATTTGGAAGGCAAGATAGCCAACTGTTAGTGTGCATTATGTTTTAATCTTATTATGTATTTGCTAATGATAATAATAAAGAAATTAACATAATTTATTTTTATGCTACTAGTATGCAGTAAAGCTCCAGGCACCTCACAGCAATACAGTTGACTGTATCCTAGCTTTTATACCATAAATGCTGTCCTGGTTGGTTTAATACATGAAACTTGGATGCTTTATTTGTATGCTTTGTATTTGCTTGTGTCATCTTTCATTAGTATCACCTGGAAATCCCAGCTTTTCTGCATGTAGTCACACCCAAGAGGAAAGCCTGACTCAGAAAAGATTAGTGTCACTTTGCTTTTTTCCCTCATCTTTTTCCTGTAAAGGAGGAGAGCTTTCTGATCATATCAGGATATTCGTGAAGATAGCCTAGATAGCTGAATACCTTAAGGGCCTCGATCTCCTCTCATATGTACCAGGATTAAAGCTGGTGTAACTGCTGACTTCAGTGGTGATTTATACCTGCATACGGTGAGAGGAGAATGAAGCCCTGAGATTTTTGTGAGGGATAGTGAGAAACTTGTTCTTTTAGCATGGTGAACATGCAGCACCAAATTCACGTTTCCCTTGAAGTTATGAGTGTGACATCAGGGGTGTCTTTGGCCCAAAGTATTTACTTTTGAACTCATTTGCTAAGCTGATTAGAAGAGCGTCGGAGCAAGAGTTGTATTTACACAGGCCCAAGGAACAGACTTAAGTCCTCTGTGGTTGCAAATATGCTGGTTCTTCTATAGCATTTCTTACACACAAACTCTCATACACAAGGACTGGCAAACATGCACACACGCAGTCTGCGCTTACAGATCAAAACTAGGACATACATTAAATATGTATGAAGGTTTTCATTAGACTTCCAATGAAAGGAGGGCTTTTGGACTTCGACCTTTGATAGAGCGCTTAATAACACGGGCCATGCATCACTTTCAGACATGAACCACCTGGTCAGCCCATGAAGATTTCCAAATCAAAAGTGGTGTTGTTAAAAACTTTCTAATTAGAATTTTTTTCTGCTAATTATTGATGAAGAGTAGGTTATTCATTGTTACTCCTGCTGTAGCCAAGACAGCCAGTGTAACCCCGTTAAACTCTTGAGAAAGCTGTTCTTTCATTTGCCGATTAAGAAAAAGAAAGTTCAGGGTGCCTGATATTCGGGTGTTCACTCTGTCTTGTGCCAAGGTGGTAAAGGTGACATTTGTTGTGAATAAATAATGATTTGTAGTAATTCCGTTCTTTTCTATGGCAAGCCTCCCTCCCAGCCTCAAACCCCGAACTTTTTACCTGAGTTTCTAGAGCTGGAGTAAAACTTGCAACTACAAAGGTTCATCGTTACTTTCAATTAATAATTTTGTCTATCCTTTTAATTGCAGTTTCTTATTTGCCTTGGAGAGCTATTTACATACATTTACATGTACTTACTTACACACTTTAACAAATGCATTCATATGAACACGGGACATTTCCCTCTCATGACTAAACCTGTCTCCCCGGCAGCCAAGTTTCCCTTGGTTTTACCATTGGTTTTGCCTCCTGCCGTCCAGTTCTCCAGCAACCTCCTGCAACGTTGCTCAAGGCGTCTCTGGTTTCCTGATATTGCACCAGACCTACTGATTCCTCCCAGTACAATTCTGACTATTCCTGAGCATTATGTTAGTACTGTTAGTTAGTACCAAAACCAACTGACCGTGAAGCAAACTGAAGGATGCAGGAAACGCTGTGCTCTACTTCGGCTGCTACAAAACGGAAAACGAAGCAGCCTTGCCATTCACTGAAACCTCTAAACCCGCCTGGTGAAAAAGCCCTGGTGACCTCAGTGGATCTCCACTTACACAGGTAACGACCCTCTTCATGTAAGCAAAATACGCATGACTTGCATAGGCAAGAGGGGTTTCTCTAGAGGATCTGGGCCGACGGGACTCGGCGCAGATCAAGTCTGGCTGGAGTAACATGGAGAAATCACTCCCATCTGGGTTGTAATCCGCGGCATATGGAATAGGGCTGGGTGGTCTCGTTACAACTGCTGGTGGAGGAAACCCCATCTCGCACACCCCGCGCTGCAGGTGGCACTCCGGATGGAGGGCTCTGGGCTCAGGCGCTCTGCACAGCTGCTGAGTTCACACCGCGTCTTTAGAAAACACCACAAAGTCCGTTCCCTCTAGGTTTTACGGCCCCTCAGCATTTCCACTAGATGTTTGTCACCATTATCTAGGAACAACCTGGACTTTTGAAGTGAGCAGTTTGTGTGAAACACGGAAACTGCAAGTACTGAGCAAACCACAACGAGATGCGCCCAGCCGTCCGGACCAGCCGTCATCGGGCCTGCGGAGGGAACGGTCCCAGAGACGTCGTCTGGTTTCGTAGGACAAATTTATAAATGGATCGTGTTTTATAAAACATAAATTAGGGCTGTTCAGACTCCTTCTGTGCCAAAACACAACCGGTATTTCCACGTACTGGGCAGCGTAGGCAAAGGCAAGCGCTGCAGCAGCCCGGGCCTGGGGGTGCCGCACGGCAGGCAGCGCTCATGCTGCAGGGCAAATCCTCCCCTCGGCACCAAACACATTTGTCCTTGGCCAAAAATAGCCAGCCTGGCCTCCAAATCCCAAAGATTTGGGCACAAGAGCACCGCGAGAGGGAGGCGGCTGCATATGCCGTGGTACTGATGGAGCAGACAGGATATTGCACTTCAGTGAAGGGCAGATCCTATTTTTACATTTGATTCCAATGTATTTTGAATTTTTTATCAAAAGCATCTAGAATTTAAGAGATGTGTACATATATAATAAATCAAAATAAATAAGTGACAGAATAAGGATCAGAACACTTCCAATAATATGTTTCCTTTTAAAAATATAAGAGCACAAATGCACAAAAAATAAAGGCCTCCATCCAACAAAACACTTACATGTATGCTTAATTTTAAGTCTCCCTACAGTCACGCTTTGCTGGATCGAGGCATAATAACGGTGAACTTCTAGGCCAAATTCTGGACCGAATTCAGGAGATGCAGATGTCTTTAAAAGGAAACAATATGTGAGTGTAGAGAGCACATCTCTAGACACGCATGCCTGATCACTTGCATTCATGGTCTGAAATTGTCCAAAGCATGAACAGTTGTTCGGATTCAAAAGATCCAGATTTAAAATACTTCCATTATTATTTAACAGGGAGCCGCAGAGGTGCTTTGCCATGCAAGGTGAGAAAATGATCTCTGTCCAGAAGCTCTTACCGTCTCGTTTGAGACAGATAAAAAGCAGGTAAAGCCTAAGGTTGAGACGGGCTGAGAACGGTGGAGAGCTGGAATAATAAGCTCACACGGTTATTCATTATAGACATGTGCATTCTGTGGCTGCCAAGTTATAAGTTTTAAATATAGAAGTTTACTTTTATGTAGAAGTAATAATTATTAACAGAGCACAAATCTTAGGGGGCTCTACAGATCATTTTGACAATCCAGAGTGGATGGGAGTTTTGCCACTCATTTCAGTGGGGTTAGGCTTTTGTATTAAGTCGCTCTGCTTTAACCCTTGGCTCCCCAAAAGAGAGCAGGCACTGGCGCTTTTGAGGCAACTATGCCCTGACCCGAGTGGGTCTGAAACTGGGGGTAAAACCGGCCAATTCGCTGTCCTCCGGCCAGCAGCAAACCCGCCACCACCCTCGCTGCCTTTGTCACCCCCTGAGCTAAGCCTGGCGTTGTGTTTGCTGCAACTCGGCAGCAAAGCAGCAGACCCCTGCCAGCAAAGACATCTCACCTGCAGCTCTGCAGAGCTTTCCCCGAGACGACGGGCGCAGGGACAGGGAGCCGCTGCGAGCACGAGCCGCCCGTGGGAGCGCTCACCGCCCGCGGCCCCAGGGAAGCAGCGCAGGTCCCGTGCCCAGCGCCCGGGCCCTGCCCTGCTGCTCCGGGACACGTAATGCCGCGCGCTCCCGGCTTGCAAGGGAAAAACGTGATTTCAGACTGTCAGGCAGCGGCTCTCACTGTTAGCTTTGGGTTTTTTAAAGAGCCCAGAAGGGGATGCTCTGGGGAAAATCTGGGTCCGATTTTTATTTTTAGATAAACTGCCAGGGAAGTAAATCACACGTTAATGATTTGCAGTAATTTTTATAGGAGAGCTGACAACTCACTGTGGTGACTCAGTTTGCTGAGTACTCTTCAGCTCGATGTAAGCACTTTAATTTCACCCTTAATTAAAAGAATTCAAGAGATCTGGGCTTTATTGTTCCTTGAGCACTTTGGAGGTGTTTCAGCATGGAACGGGGAAAAGGCAGAAACAGAGACACTTTGGGGCTCTCGATGCAGTAGACACTTTTAAGGAAGCATGTAAAGTTCCACAGACCTAACATTTTCATAATATTTTGGAACTTGTGCCACACCTAAGCAACAGAAACTCACTTATTACCGAGAGATGAAGCTAACCTCAGTAAAGCTACTGGTGAAGGTGGGCTAACGCTGGGGTTGGTCATTCAAGTTCAAGGTGAGGTATTATGGTATCCCACCCAAGAATTCATTGCCCTAAAAGGTTTTGTTTGTGTTTGACTGATTGCTTTTTTAATCTTACCTGGCAAAACCAAAAACCACGTTGAAAGGAGCAGAGGAGGTTATGAAGCCAGCTTAAATCAGGCGGGCGCTTCCTTGGGCTCTCAGTACAGAAACACCGGGACTTCCCAGGCTCCACACTGTCTGAAAGGTCCATTCACGGAGAAGTTAATGCAAGACCGTGGCTTAAATTACCTCCTTTTTATCACTACCTCCATGCTATTTAGATATAGATTTTTTAGTTAAATGCACTTGTTAAATTTTAATGTTCTTTTGAAACGCTGATGAATTCAAATTCCCCCATGTGCATGCTGACTTGGTGCAAAGACACACACGGTGCAGTAGAAGTGTACATGAGCTATGCTGAGGTAGTTGAACTACAGTACAGGATCGCTTTATTTTGAATATAGCTGCGACGGCATCCAATCCCGCTAATAAGCGTTAGCCTTTTATTGTAATACAACTTCATAACGAGCTGGAATTGGAATGAGGCTTCTCCCAAAGTGCTGCATGCTCCTACCACGCTACCCAAACTCCACGCTTTTGGGAAAAAAACTGTCTCAGTGTAGCAGTAATAGGAGCAACCAGATATTATTTGGAAACGAGAGGAAACAAATAATGTTAAAATCTTTAATTGCAAGAGTCGTTTTGTTTAGACAATATTTTGTTATTTGACTACAACGCTAGAAACAGGGATCCGGGAGTTTCCTCCAGAATTCAGAATAGCACCAAGTCTATGTTGAAGTTCAGCTGTGACGGAGAAGGAAGCCTAAGAGATGTGGGCATTTTTAGGCAGGAAATAATTGTTGCTGATCTATCCCAAAATGCACAGCATAAACTATCAGACTTCACTAAAGTGCCCTTGCATTAAGCATAATACTTACACTTTGATGAACAACTTCTACGTAGCTGAAGAATATTCAGAACAATGTACAATGCCTTTCTGAACACGACATCGAGAAAAGCGAATCCACAATAAATCTCACAGAGAGTTCTAGTGGATACTTCAGAATATGTGCTTTATTTCTCATTTTGACTTAAATTTTCAAACATTGGTTCTTACGGCACATTTCTCTGCTAGGTGAGAGAGCTCTTTAGTACCAAGAATTTTCCTTCTGTGAAGGTGCTTATACATTGTAATTGAGTCACTTCTCAATCTTCTTTTTATAATGAAATACACACCAAAATAGCCTGTGGCCTTTAGAGCACTGACGGGTTTCCAGAAGAGTTTGTGAAAGAGTCGGAGGCCTTAATTTGACTACTTACAATGCAATATCAATGCTGTTCTCAGTTTTCAAACTTGCCAGAAGCTCTCGATTCCTTTTGGAAAGAGCTAAATACCCATGTAAAAAGTAGGCAAGTGTGTATCGGTTTAGATAGCCCGTAGTCTCCCAGAGGCTCCCCCAAACCCCAGCCCCTCTTTCGCCCGCTGCTGCAGGGCTGGAGAGCAGCATCGGCCCAGGGACACCCCCGGCAGCTCTGCGTACAAGTGGCACCAAGAATAACGAGCGCTCGCATAAGGAAAGGGCTACTGGATTCCTCGACGCACAGCTCAACTGCTGGTAGCAGCAGCAGTGCAAGTCCGATTGCAAGAGTTCGCTGTCTGCAACCAAACGCTACCTATTATTTATGGATCCCCCCTTTTAAAATTAGATGATTGCAAATTAGAAAATACATGTCCTTAAAGTGCAAAAAAGGGGTTATAAATACACTGAGCCATTCTTTTATGTGACCTGAATAATTATGGCAACTGGAAGAGTTGCAATTTAAAAGGATTTTCAAAACACATCATCTTTCAAAAGACACATCAGAGGTCATCTGTGACCCCTGCATTGTGTGCTTTCCTCTGGTAGAGTAGATAGACCTAAAGTGAGATGGCAGTTGCCCTCCCGTAATTATCAAGTACAAAGCTGCAATGAACTGAAAGCCACCCAAAATATCAATATCAAACAAACCGCAAATGGAGTCTGCTTAAAGACAAGCATGATGTTTAAATCTTTACAGGAACCCGTATCTGAACGTAAACGAAGATGCTGATTTTTGACGCAGACATAATAAGTCCTTAATTATTATATACTACAATTATTATAGCAGCAGATGCAAATCTTGTATTTTGTGGTATGAGACTAGACAGCTCTAGCACACAACTAGTCCTTGCAGTCATGGTAATCATCACACAACCAAGAGGAGAAAATTGTGCGTGCACTTTTGTATTCCCACGTTTGGGAGCTAGGGCAGATCCACCCTTCTAGCCTATTAATTATGTGCCCGTCAACATAATGTCTAAGCAGTGTTTATATATTCAAAAATCAGGAGTGTCAATTCTAATACTAAGGGACACGTCCCATTGTCTTCTCGTGTATCTCATTTTCTTTGAAATGACTTGTCCTAGATTTCTAGATTAAAAATAACAAGTATATAATCCATATATACCACAAATTTTATATTAAAAAAACCCTTAAAACCATACCTACAGTACTTTAGTACCTGACTTGTATATTTATGTGACTATTGTTAGAAGTGACTAATTGGGTTTGATTAGCTTCATCATTAATATTCTGTCCATAATTTAACATGCTTCAATAAAATACCCTAAAGCAGTATAATGATTAGATTTCAGGAATATGTGTTTTGCAATTAAGTTGCTCTTGATTTTGATATGCAGATTAAGAAATGGTGGTCTCATTTAAAAAAAAAACTGCCCTTATTAACTCAGCAGTATACTCTGAAGATTAGGTAAGAAATCCAAGATTTTCTCTTTGTATATGCTAGTTAAAATGTATTTCAATCAAGCATATGTGGGCAAATCAGATTTGATTAGTTTAAGTTCACAGTCATTCTATCTAAATGAATAATGTGTCACCTAACATTGCAAAAATTTGATTAATAGTTTATCAGTTAATTAAAAATGAGGTTTAATTTTTCTTTTTTAGGAAAATGCAAGGTAGATATTCCTTGTCTTCATCATAAATGCAAATTATTTCAGCTTGAATCTATTGTTCCTCCTTCGTTTCTTAGCCAACTGGCAAGAAAATAAAGGTTTGAAAACGATCTCTTTTACAGAGAAGTAGTAAAACTTTGTTTGCTGACACATCTGGCTTCCAGTTGCCTGAGTTCAGGCGGGATAATCCGTGCACGTCCTCGCTCCTCGCCGTCTCTGCGTGGACGTCCTTGGGAAGGCCTCAGAGCCGGTTGGTGCCCTCCCGCAGCCGCGTAGGGAGGACTCCCCTGGCAAGGCAGTCAGGTAGGACCCGTTTGGGGTTCAGGGAAAGCAGAGGAGACGCCAACAGCTCCATGGACTGAAAATAAAAACTTTAGAGGACAGGAAATGCTCTGCAATCCTGGGCAGCCCCCTGCGCACCGAGCTCACAAGTGATCAACAGTCATCAATGTTCCTGCCGTTTTTCAACAAAAGTGTCGGACTTCCCTGCTTGCGATAGCGACGTCTCAGCTTGCAGAGTGCAATTTCACAGACTGGCATCCTGTAAAATGGATGGATTTCTCCCATCTAAAAATTTAGGGGATTATTCACAAAACCCAATATAAAAACAAGAGTGTTGCAAAATCAAGAACAGAAAGTTGAAAAATGGCAAAGCTGATGTTGCCTTTGAGACCTCGCTTGAATCACTCCGTACAGTCACATCATACAACTTTCTCCGTGTGGTGCCACACTACCTTTTCTACAAGATTTTGCATTATCCAGAGCACAGCACAAATAGGGTTCTCCGGATTAGCAGTGATGAACCGCATACATCAACCCATGGCGTTATCTGAATACGCCATTTGAGACACTCAGCAAAGCCTCTTTCTAGGATACTTCTACAGGGCGCCGTTGTGCACAAAGGAGGATGATGGAGACTTTGCCATGCACCTGTCTGCTCCAGCAGGTTTGCCATGGGTACGCCGAGTAGACTGCTCCGTGTCTGCTCCAGCGCTCCTTCCTTCCATCCCTCCTCAGTATCCAGACTGTCCCATCCTTTCTTTTACCTCTACTCCAACACTTCTGCCTCCCATCCTTTCCAGTCTCCCTGCAAATCAACTCTTATTTTCATCCTTCCAACTGATCGCTTTGCCACCTTGTTACCTACATATTCCATAAATTCTCTTTGTTATTTTAGCGCGTGAGAAGTCCTCTAGATAACTATTACCCTTTCTCCTTCTCTCTAATGCCACTGTTGCTGCCACATCAGAAAGAAATCAGCTACTTAATTACAACGTACAAGACAGACAGATAAAATGCCAATTTTACCTCCTATTTATAATGATCACTTAATTCTGCAGGCATCCCACAAAGAGCAAAATCTGCATGCTGGTCCCTCATATTTTCATATTGTTATTAATAATCCAGGCATGAGGGGGTGAAAGAAAGCAAAAAAGAGATTGCATTTGCAGCTCTAAAACATTCTGTTCTATATATTGTAGCTGCAGCACAAAAAATGTACTATTTGTAAGCAACTAAATATATCTATATTAACAAAACAACCTGCAAAGTGTCATGCTTTCCTAACAAAAACAGTCCCTTTTGACTTTATAGGCCATCTCCTGGCTGATCAAGTAGAAAACCGAAGAGAGAAAGAAATGCATTATTTAATTATCCATTGGAGAAAAAGGGAAAAAAACCAAGAAAGAAAAAAACTGTTAACAGTAATTAAACATAAAAATCTCCAACTGCAAGTAGAAATATACAATTATAGTTACATGCTCAAAGATTATATTATATAGAGGGCTATGAGTAACCCTGAATAATGGATCCATCAAGAAACCCAATTGACTTCAATTGAAGCTCAGAGTACTCAGACTTCTGAAAATCAGGCCCGTAAAGACTAGCACCTAGATAGCTGTGTCCCTAAGATAGATAGAAACTAATTGGTCATGGATAATAATATAACATGCTTGCCCTCCACCATTAATATGTAGCTATATTAATATATCATAGCTTGGTAGCATGGTATGACTAGGATCTATATCAAATGATTATGTCAATGGCCCATTAAGCAAATAGTATATTAAACCAGTAGAAGAGCACAGAGTGTTTGCTCCATAAATGCGTATATAACAGCAGGCTTAAGATTTAACTAGGCTCTCCAATAAAAGAAATACTATATAAGCCACAGGTTAGCAACAAATTTGCTCTACCTCGTTGATTTCTATACAGAACCAGATACGAGAAGGCATTTTCCATCTTAAGATTTGTACTGTTGCCAATTAAAATGAAATACTTCCCCATGAAAACCCATACAAACATGAGAATCTAATTCCCTTTTAACAGAAACGTTCTGTTAACATCTCCGATAGAGGTCCTCAGTTCCTCACCACACGGTTTGCACCATGTCCAGCAGCTCCGGTAGCATGAAGGACCTCACACACACCCAGGCCTTTCCCCCTCCGTGCTCGCAGGGTTAGCTCGGCACGGAGGTTTCATGACGATGAAAGCTCATGGGCAGGAGCCTCAGGAGCCTGCAAAGAGGGCAGGCATCCCTGCGGAGTCGTGCTCCGATGCCGAGAGGCAACAGACGGAGTTTGCGTTGATGTTCATGCCCATTCCCCCGATGCACGCTGCAAGTTGGGTGTTTGTCCACTGAGGAACGTGCTAAAGCTGCAGCACGTGCAATGGAGGTCACCAGACACCCACTGCCTGGCCAGTTTGCAGCCGTGCTTGGCCAAGGTTGAACCAAGACAACAGCGAAGGAGACGCCACATAATGGTGGGAGCGACCCCGTGGCACTCCGTGGTCTCCCCAAAGAGCTTGACTCCTTCTGAAGCTTTGGAGAAGCAAATACACGTGGGGTATGGTGGGTCTCTGCATGGGCCTTGCTCCCCATCGCGCCGCTCCCTGCAGCGCACGCGAATTGCTGCTGTCCCCATCCCTACCTGCTCAGCACAAGGGGTTCCCCTCCGTGTACATTTGCTGACACAAGGGACTGATAAAAGTGTCCTCCCTGCTTTGAGAGCAGGTAACAGCCCGGCGTGCAATCAGGGCTCCGCTTGGCGCTGAGCTTTCCGGCCCGTGCAACGCGAGGGGAAACGGCGGTGTTAGACACCTCGCGTGCACCACGCCAGAGCAAAAAGTACTTGAAAAGATGCAAGATAGTGAGAAATCAGTCCGGTGCCTTTCTGCCTCACTCATGCCTGCCAATATCATTTAAAAAAAAAAAAAAAGAAAAAGAAAAAAGAAAAGAAAAAGAAAAGAAAGAAAAAAAATCAATAGATTGCAATTTGCATTAATTTTAATACATTTGCATAAACTCAGGCAAACGTAGCAGAAGCTTTGTCCCTAACAATTTTAAAGTTATGCTTGAGCAAAACTGGAGCACAGAGTGTTCACCGCGCACGGCTGGCTCGCGCAGTGGGCTGACGTGGGCCAAACGGGCACCGTCTGGAACCGCTGGACCTGCTCTCCTGCCCCTGCCTTCGCCCGCTCCCATGTCCTCACTTGGTGCTCCTAACTCTTGGAAAGGGCTCCAAGCCGTTCTGTTTTGCTTTAACACCTGGGTTTGTTCTGCAAGACAATGTGATGCGGCACATCCAGCCAGCAGCTGTGCCTTTACTTGCGGCACTCACCCGCAGGCAGCGAATGAGCCATCTCCTGAGACGCCCGTGAGGTTTGAAGGGGAGAAAAGCGTTGCTGCCTGCAGCTCCAAAAGCCAAAATACAGCAGTGAAAGTGAGGTAAATAGCTACTTTTTTGCAATATGCAAAAAAATTAAATTTCATTGAGAGAATGGAATTGATTGGCTGGAACATAGCAAATAAACCAGGTCATAAAAAATTACAGATAAACCGAAAAAGAGCAAAACATTGGGGAAAAAAAAAAACCTTTCACGTAAAGTTCATAGAAGCTGATTTCCAATGTTCTTTAAGTCTGAGCTTTGAATATTTTTTCCAAGAAGTTATACAAAAATAGCAAAGAGGGTGAAAATATATAGAAACCCAAGAAATAATGACTTTTTAATCTTTGATGATATCTACTCAGAGGGTAACTATCTGTGAGGAGTGCAAAATTTAACCTATCATTTTCATAGTGACAACAGAATTTATAGATTAAAGATTTATAGGTTTTAAACCTTTGGAACAAAACCATCTGGCTCCGAGATAGGCAGCCCCAGAACCAGTGCCTCAATAGCTAAATCTCTCCTAACTGAACAAAAGCCAAACCTCAAGCCGTCAACAGCATCTGGCTACGATAAAGCTTTCCTCCAGCATAAAGCGCTCCGAAATACCCTGCTAAACTAGCGGGACGCGTTCGGGAAGTCGAGTGCTTAAATGAATAGGTGGGACTTGCTGCTTCCGCTGAGAAAGGCCGAGCAAGGTGCTGAGCGCGTGGCCGTCCCTGGCCGAGGAAGGGGACCATCAAGGACAGGCACCCGCCGCAGCGGCACCGCGGTGCCCTGGACGGCCTCCCCGGTCTGCGTTTCGAGACCCGGGATGAGGCGCGTTGCCTCTGGCAAAGCCACTTGTGCTTTTCCCTCATAAGGTAGAAATAAAAAACTTGAGACAAATCTCTCTTTGACATCTCGTAACTGCATTTTTGCTAACAAATGTAGATGATGCAGTTATTGACATTGCGACAACTCCTCCAGGACAACAACATCTTAAGAAAAAAAAAAAAAAGGAAAAGCGAAGATAAATCTCCCGCAGATATTGCAATGAATCTTACGCTGACATTCTAACGACTCCGACACAATACTCGAATAGGGAAGAGCTCATTACAAATATCTTCGGCGGTGGCCGCGCAGGCGCACGCACCCGGGCACGCCGGGCTCCGCACAGTTATGGTTCCATGAAATGGATGCAGTGACGCGTATGCTCGGATTAGCATGCCAGGGAGAAGGGTAAAGGTTTGGGGCCCTTTGGTGAGATTTTGTGAGCTACAAGTTTAAGTTGCCAGCGATTACCCTGGCTGCACGTGCAGATCAGACCGGAGCCGTGTCCCTCGGAGGCGGCTGTAAAGGGGGTGCGTGCGGCTCGCACGACGCCGTGCCGGGCCCGATCGCGGGCGCCTTGCGGGGCTGCAGGCCCCGTCTGTGCAGCACTAGCGCTTCCTGCCTGTTCCTAAGGTTTTTCCCACTTTTTTCCCCTCCATCCCTGTTCCGAGGCAAGGGATGGGCTGCCAAGGGGAACCGCCCGAAGTCACTACGGACACTCGCACCGAGCCCTGGAGCTACGGGGGGTTCGTCAGAAGGCCCAAGCCGGGGCAGATGATTGCAGGCCCCAAGGCAATGCTGCGGCCAAGGCGCTCGGGAAAACCTCCAGGCGGCCGGCTGGAGCCCGCCGTTCCCCTAAATATCTCATTTACACACTGCGCTGCTTGTTTTGTTCTTCGTAATGAAGAAAGACTGGAGATGCTCAGTCGCAGACTGAAGCTCTTCAGAAAAAATTGAAAGGATAAAAGCTTAGTATTAATGAAGAAAAACAGAGCAATACAACCCTGAGACGACTAATAACCTGTGCAGAGCTATAAGCTGGTAGAGATTTGCTGGTCTCCAGTAAGAAGTGAAGTATCACATTTTTGTATAATTCTTAAGGAAGACTCCAACACTAGTATATCTGAGCAGCCTTCCTTTGGCTTAGTTTACTGAGGACTTTTGTACCATTTATGGACCATTTATGCATGTAAAAGAGGAAATTAGTGCACTAAAAATGACTTATGCACCAAATTAGCCTGTTTTCATTTCCATGAAGTCCCAAAGCAGCTGTATTTAACTCTGACCCCAGTGTTCACCTCAGGGGCAAATTACCTAGCAAAGCTGGTGTCGGATGGGAAAGCGCTCCCTGGTCGGGGAGGCATCCTTGCCATACTCCCCCTGAACCTGCTTTTCTCAGGAAATACACAGATTTGGTGTGTGTGGTGCCGTGACCCAGCAGGGCAGCAGCAATAGCCATGGCACCAAGTCCCCTCAGTCTCGTCCTGCCTGACCACTTCTGTGACCTTCCCGTTTTAGTAAGCGTTGAAGTGCAGCCTCCCAAACAGCAGGTCCCTTCTCTAAGCACTTGCCCCGCGGTTCCTAGAAGTGCAGGGACCCTCTTGCTGCAGACAGGCTGCTGCTCAGCGCTCTCCCGGAGCCGTTGCTCGAGCTCCACGAGGCAAACGTTGCACGGGTGGAGGTGGGAAGCAAGAGCCGGAATTGCAGCTTACTCCTGTCCTTTGAACTCAGTGCAAGCCGCTCTCCTTAGACCTGCAAGACAGACTCAGCAAAAAGGTACCGCACAGATGAACTCCGCAAGTGCATAATAAATAAATAATAACAATAACAGTTTGTGTTAATATAGCACCTCTAATCCAATTATCTGAAAGCTCTTTCCAAATACTAATTAATTAAGGCTTGCGACACCCCCATGACATAGGCAATTATTATTATCCCCATTTTGCATGTGACAAAGGGGAGCAACATGCGGCTCCCCCTTCCCCGGCACGCGCAGCTCGCGGCAGGACAAACTGGGCCGGTCGGGTGTTGCCAGCGCCGCTCCCGCCTCCCCTGCAGCCAGCATCGCCGCGAGAGAGGGGCTGGGAGAGCCGGCCGAGCGCTGCCGCTGCTCCAGGGCCTGCAGAGGCGGCAGCAGGAAAAGCAAGTTGCGTCTCAGCGGCTTCCGCGCCCGCTGTATTCATCCGTCCGTCCATCCTAGCAGATTCTAACACTAAGGAAACAAATAATTTTTTAACTTGAATTTTATGAAAAATTCACCATTAAAAAGGAAAAATGAAAGACACCCGCAGCTGGCATTCCGATGAGAGCAGGCCGGCTCATTCTAAGCGCAAATGTAATGTTGCAAAACCTCCTGGAAAACTGCCCTTCGCTGGAATCTCCCGACAGAGGAGGAGATCACAGGAGCAGAGTTTGCCCGGGGTTGGTGTCCTCAGCCCGTCCCAGGTCGCCCCTTGCTGCTGCAAGGGAAAAGCTCCCTTTGGTCGGCCAGCAATGAAATCCATCCTACCCCGTTTGAACATCGCAGCAATAAAATTCACACAGCTAAATGAAAGATGTTGTTAATTATTCTGCAGTGCCGCTGCCAGTTCACTCCCGCCCGCGCTGGAGAGGTCAGTAAACGCTGCAGCCGGCGCGCGGCTCCCTGGCAGCGCTGCGCGGGCAGGAGCGGCCGACAAGGTGCATTTCTGCAAGTCAAACAAAATACGGCTTGTTTGCCGCTTGGTTACTAAACACAGGAAACATCAAACGGCTCCGATTGCGGAGAAGCGGCTACAGCAGCTCATAGCAAGCACTGCGGCTAATTCCAGACCAAAGGGGAAGCAGGATAAGAGGAAATTTATGAGTAAGCTCTTGAAGTAATGAAACGAAAGTAATGCTGATTGGCCTCATTTGCAGCAGTTCAAAAGCTGATGGTCGTCACCGGAGCCGCGAGGATCGGCCGGCAGTCCCTCCTGCGGCAGGGAGCGGAGCTCCCGGCGAGCGGGAACGGCCGTCGGCCGCGGCCACGAGACGACACCAGCCACGGCCAGGGTCCTCGCAGCGCCCGGCCCGAGGAAATGGGCCAGGAAACGCGGCTTGCAGTGCTCGGGAACGGCTGTGAGGAGGGCAGATTGCTGTCCGCCCCACGGGGACGTGCAGCAGGAGGTGGCCGTGCTGCATGCAGCTGAAGGTGGACAACTCATTAGTCCAGGCCCTGTTTGTAGAGCTAAAGACACTCTTCTCCACCCCACTACTGTATTCTTAGCGCAGAAATAGGGCACAAAAAAGAGCAACGTGTTTGTTACTAATACACCTCCACTTAGAGACTGAATTTGCCCCTGTCTAGGCTTGGTGTGTATGGGGATGTGCTACTTGTGAACATCTGGAAAACACGAGGCTCTGCTGAGCGTGGACAAAAGCACCTGCCCATGGGCTGCGCTGCAACGGCCGCGGACTCGCAGCTGCTGGGGCCGTTTCTGCTCCCCGGCTGACGCGCTGGGTTGGGACCAATTTTCGCAGACCGCGCTGCACGGAGTCGGGATGCGCAGGGAGAACAGCACGACAAAATCCACTGCGAGACAACGACGTGTGATCTACGCATCTGAAAGCAGAGAGCAAAATGGCATTTGCCACATACATATTGATTCAAGTCCTAACATGAGCAAAAAAATAAATTGTCCATAAACCCATAGGACCCAAACCAGGGTGTTTTCTGTAGCATTTCACACACCTACCTGAAAGAGCAACTCAAGCAAGCGGGAAGCTGTTAGAACTTTATATTTTGAAGCTAAACCCACAGAGTTCTTTTAGACTAACATTCATAACGTGGAGAATCTCCGTATCTGAGCATTCCAACACTCTGCTGGGCTCAACCCCCAAAGTTACACTCGCAGTGAAGCAAAATCCAGCACAAGAGCCCGGGTTTGTGCGCGTCGAACGCGGCGGCAGCTGCCGGGGGGAAGCCGGTCGCGTGCGGCGGGACGC
This sequence comes from Crypturellus tataupa, assembly GCA_034781795.1. Lineage (NCBI taxonomy): Eukaryota > Metazoa > Chordata > Aves > Tinamiformes > Tinamidae > Crypturellus > Crypturellus tataupa. The sequence continues at coordinate 2,556,835 of JAWLRI010000906.1, read as the reverse complement.
GGCTGCGGCCTGGGCCGCGGCGGGCCCTGCAGAGCCGAGGCCTTGCCCACGAGATGGCAGCAGAAGCTGGGAAATGTCCACGGAGGTTGGCGGCGGGAGCCCCGTGTCCCGCAGGCCCACACGGCCGGACGTCCGCACGCCATGACGAGTGCTCCAAGCGTTCCCTCCACAACCTCCCGCACGGGCAAGAGGCACCCGAGCGGCTCGGGAAGCGGGTGCCGAGCAGCGTCCATAAAGCAAATGGATTGAGCGGGAGGGTCCGCTCCTCGGTTCCCAGCTGCCCAGACGTCCTTCACCCACCGTGCACCATCACGCAGCTCTCCCTGCCCGAGCGCCGAGGTGCCCCCTGGCAGCACGCGGACCGTCCACCCCGCGGCTCCCGGTGATTCCCCTTCCAGGGCACCTCACCCTGCGCCAGCACCTGCCTCCTATGGAAACTGCTCCCCGCAGGGATTGAGCAGTACGGGAATACTTCCAGAGGGGATTTGGTGCCCCTCGCGTGTCTGGCAACACTGGAGCAGAAGCAGCATCATGACCGGGCTACTTCTGCCACCATAGGAACAATTTTCTTAATTCTGGGTGGTTCTGCCACGATACAGGCTGCAAGAACTAAACTGGCACCAAGGGACTTGGTATGGTGGGTACCAAGCACGACATCAGAGGGAAGATTTGTCTTAATATTTCTGTTACTCCGCCTGTCATGGAAAGAGGGATTGGCGAGGAGCAAGCTCGTAAGGCTCAGCCTAAACACTAAGTGAGACCCTACCTGTGAGGCAGGGACACGCCTGCTCCTGCGCCACGTGGAGAAAGAAGCTCCTCTCGGCCCAGGAAGCCGTTTACCACCGCTGTGCACACGGACAAGGAGTCTGGAGCGTTCTGCTTTGCCCTGCTGTGGACCCCTGCCCACTTAAAACAGATCCTGGGGCTTGCTGTGCCTACAGTGAGAATAAAGTCTAAGGTAATGGAAAGCTACGACATCCATCGAGCACAATGGCCAGGGCTTTGCCACCAGAAACCAGGTGTATGAGTCTTCTGTTCTACTCTGTTTTAGCACTGATGTTTGGGCAATGGCATTTTACTCCCATGGTATTTGCCAATGTACCTTTGTTTAGAAACCTGTGCAAGAAGCAAAGAAGTTAAATGAATGAACACAGTTTGTGATTATTGCTCGGGTGGGCAGGAGAACAGGAAAATTAAAAACATCCCCACAGCCTATAGATGTAGGCAAACTCACAGCTGCTCAGGCAACTGATTGTTCAATAAATGCAAATGGACAAAGCGAAGCATCACTGAACTTGAGAGATAAAGGTACTAACAATGCAGACTTTCTACACTGCGAGTCCAATTTTTTTGCCTGTTTATATAAGTAAAAGGCAATTTGAGCAACTGGAGCATCAGCTCTTTACAGTGAAAGACAATTTCGCTACAGCAGCCAATGAGATTGTGTAAGATCTTCTAAAGAAAGCCTAAATATGTATCCTCATTTCTTTAATAAATGGCTTAAATCCAAGCATACAAACAATTTGACGTTAAGGGTTTAGCCAACTGGTAGCCACATTCCTTGTTTGCTGAAGAGTCCATGGGTGAATGTTAAAATAAGACACCCCCACACAGGGAGTGCTGAAACAGGACCTAATAGCTTCAGCACGCTCGAGAGGCTGGAGATTGGAATAAAATATTAAAATAAGCTATTCAACCCAAAATGTTTCCATACCGATTGGAATCTAAAGATCTTTATTTTGTTACTACTAAAATGTCAAGTTTCCATGATGAAACGTGGAACCTAGTGGAAAAAGCCAATGATTATGATCCAGTTTGTAGTAGCAAATTTGCTTGGATCATCTAGATTCATATTTTGGCTTAACCTAGGAAAGCCAGCAAAATTTAGCATGTTTTTGTGAATATTTCTCTGGGAATTTAGCATGCCACAGGTAGGAGTGGGACCATGCGATAGGGTAGGTTCTCATTTTTTGCTTCAGTAGACTCATTTTTTATTGAATAGCAGAGTAAATATTTAAGCAAAACCAGTGTAAACTGCTGGCAGGTATGCCATGCTAAGTAGCAGTCATTTACTTTTAAATAATTAAAAGTCAATATACAAGCATAGCGTTCTTGTTTCAGTGTGGAATACAGTACCTCCGCTCTGCCTACGTGTCACTTCTGAGCTTGATTTACTAACAAAACGTTTCGCTCAGCTCATTTTGCAAAACAAGGCGTTTTCTGAAAGCAGCCCACTTTAGTGCCTGGTTTCAGGTATTTTGGCTGCACAGACCCCAGCTATTTCCGCGGAAGGCTGAATTTACAGCACTTGTGGACCTGACAAGGGAAGCCCAGCTTTCCTTTGCATTATGCATACTGGAAGTGTGAGGATGGCTCTGATGGTGTTTAATTAAATATTTGGCAGTGTTTAATTAATTAAATATTTAAACATTAAATACTAAATAGGAGGTGATATCTGCTTAGTGGACATTATGTCTCAATAGCCATTCGTCATTAAACAGAACGCAAATTGGCCCTAGAAGGCTCTCCCTAGCTAAGCAAAGGTCTTGAGCACGTGCACTTTCAGATCTTCATTAATAAGTAATAGAGGCCAATTCAGACTCTGTAGCAGCCAGATATCCCTATTAAGGAAAGTGTTAACGTCTCTGTTCGAGGGCAGACAGCAGGGCGGATGGAAGGGTGCGACGCAAAGTCGCGCGCGGGGCAGCGGCCACGAGCCAAAGGGCTTTCCCGGGAAGCACAAAAGCGCAGCGCGCGGATGCCTGCGGTCTGCCCGTCCCGCGATGCATACACGGACTATTTTAGGTTAACTGCAGGGGATTTTACATTAATTACACAGTTTAGAGTTCGCAGACACTTGGGCTCTCTGCAAGAGCCCTCCTCGCCCGGGGAGCGCCGCCTCCGCGCAAATGAGAATCAGGCTCCGCACGTCCTCCCTCTGCCAAATTCCCAGAGCCGTTCGCCACAGCGCGGCCCAGCCACACGCGGACACGTGCCAGCACTCTGCACACAGGCTCTTCCCACAGGCATCAGGAGAACGACTGGCAGGCTTAGAATTAAGCACGCGCTTAAGCGCTTGGATGAAGCGAGGTCTATAAAAAAAGAGGGATGCTGATGCTTTAAAGAGTTTTTTCCGTGAGATATTTTTAACAGGCAAACAACACTTTACAGACCCTTGTGGTTTTGAACTTGCTATTTCATTACTCTCTATTCCCAAGACAACCAGTAGTGGCAAACACTTCATACTTTTCATCTCAGTGATATTTTTGGGAAAGATATATCATTTTTGCTATTAAATCTGAACACGGCACTCGAGGACGTATTCTAACTTTCTTTCAACACTGCTTTGCTCAGCAGTGCTTTCTCAGCCCACACATCTGGTAGCGCGGCAGCTCCGGCTGCGCAGCATCCGCGTTCCTCCCGGGAGACGGAGACAGGCTGGGCCAGGCGCGCGATCCCAGCACCCGCCGCTCCCGCAACCCAGCCCCTTCCGGGGCTCTACGAACTGCTGCGGTGCACAGCGATGCTGAGATCGGTTTAAACTACGCTAAAGCCAAATGAACGCCCAGCAACAGGAACCCTAATCCGCTACAGTTCTTTTTATTTTTTTGTGGATTTGCATTTTGTCACGTTGTCCACGGGATTTCTTAATTGCAGGATAAAAGCAAAGTTTGGATAACAATCACAGCACTGGACTTGAAGAAAATGTCTGTCTCACCTCCAGACCTGGGATCCTCTCAATCCTTAGTGTTCATAGATCTTTTGTACCTTACAGGCTGTACAAACGCTGATGATCAAATTGCATTTCTGCTCAGGAGGTTTTACTTTGCGCATCACTGAGCTCTTGAAGGATTCAAGTCTGGTGACACATATATGCATTCATATAGAAGTCAGAGGTCTCCTACTTCAGAGATCTTCTTGACAGAACGATTATGGAAAAAGCCTCCTTTGGTTAGAAGACCCTCTCACGAGACGCGGTCTTCTTCCTTCAGCCTCACATTAGCAACTCCTGGCTTCTCTCTTGGTTTTAGCGCACCAATCCTTCTTGTTCTGAATTTCTCTCCTGGGAGCTTTCTATGGACTTTCTAATCTATCATGCTACTTTCTGCAGAAATCATTTGCCCAACGGAAAAAAAGGATTTTTTTTAAATGCACCATTAGCATCATTCCACAGCAGCCACAGTGCCTGCGCCCGTGTCTGGCAGAGCCCAGGGAAAGCTAATCCCGGATCAAAGCTGTGTTGGGAGCAGACCAGCCCTTTACCCGTGTGTTTGTGCAGCACCCGCTTCCCAGGACACGAGAAGCTGTGGAGAGTGAGCAGACCAAGGCCGTCAGAGAGATGCTCTGCAGAAGAAGGCCCTCCACCATTTGGCTCCATTCAGCTCCAGCTCCTTCTGCACGTTTCAAGACATTGTCAGTGGTGGGATAGGCACTAAAAAGCAAACAACTTATCAAATATTAAGCAGCGCAGTCACTTGCTGAGTTACTAGCTAACTGCCAAACGCAGATTTATTTTTCAATTTGAATGCTTTGCATTTCACGGTGTCAAGTTGTCACAACACAGTGTCTGAAAAGCACAAAACAAGTATCGGTGCCTCCTGTACTAGCAGTGCACACAACTAGCTTAGTGCCCTCTGCCCACCTTGGCTTCCCAGCCCAAGGTGCAGCAGGGAGGTCCAAAGCGCAGGCAGGCTGCTTTAACCCCAGCTCACTGCACTCCCAGTTATTTCTGGTGGTAGCTTTGCATGCTTGTTGCGTGCTGTTAAAAGGCTTTTCATTTCCTGACAATTTATAAATATGTATTGGGCCTGAAGGATGAGGGTAAAGCAACTGCCGTTTCTCTTTTTAAAGAAAATTAAACATGACAAACTTAGTTATTCATGCAAACCATCCGCCTGTTATCTCTGATTATGCAGGATCCAAATGGTGAATATGAGTGAATGAGTGCATTCATCAAAGTAAACTGTCAGAGGCAGGAACACAGTTTTTAACCTACCCTTACCTATTCTCTTTTGTACTCACGTTTCATCATTTTCAACAGGCAGTTCAGCTGCTTAATACCAAGAGCACCTATTTCACTGCTATTCCTCTATTTTAAGGGGATTAATTAGCCTCAAGAGAGTGGAAAAGAAACACTGCACGTAGCTCTCTTGTGCTTTGAAACATCACTTCATCAGGATATTTTAAGCTCGCAGGCCAGAACATATGGTATTTCAGGAACAGAAGCTGAAAGTACAGTACACAGTATACACGTATCCCTTCACACACTCAGCATTAAAGGAGACTAAGCATTTGGTTAAGCCTCTCCGTGTACGCGAACGTAAGTACGCGTGGGAGTAATAAGCAGAAATAAACTTCGCACACAGAAAAGCAACACATCTATTCTCATCCATCCACCAACTGCCCCACAGCAACAATGAAAACCTGGGATATGTAAACCTGGGAAAACAAGAAAGACTTTATCGTATCGTCTGAAATCCGCAGCAAGCGGCACAGTTCACTTGTCTGTTTCAATGCAGAGAGGCTGCCTCAGAGACATCGCTTCTTGTATCGGAGAAGAGCTTTGATGTTGCTCTGCGCTGGCTGAGTGCAGCCTGCCGGGGAGCTCCCCCTCGGCAGCCCCAGAGGAGGCTGCAGGGACGGGCTCCTCCGCAGGATGATCCTGAGGAGCAGGATTAGGCTGGGACCTCTCTTTGGGGTCCTGCAAGATACTGCTCAAAAAACTGCTTGCAGCAACTCACCAGCCCAGGGATGGCCTGTTCACGGGTTCTGCTCAGTATTACCAAACAGGATGGTAGGAGCTAAAAACCTTTATGCATCCTACCCTACAAATATGCTCCTGTTCAAACACTCAGGTAGCAAGGAGCCCAGGATGGTCAAGAGAAAACAGAAGGGGTCCTGGGGCTCCTCAGCCAGGTGCCCCACAACCCAGAGGCAGCCTGACAGCAGAGGTCTTGCGGTTGGACACAAAAGGTTCAGCAGAGGCACCTAGGGAAAAGAGCCAGGAAGCAAACTGAAGGGAGGGCGGAAACTTTGCACTGGGCAAGCTGCAAAGGGAACCTTCTAGAGGAGAAAATGGGACCGTGCTTCGGCCAAGCAGTCACTGGTCTACCTGGGGCAAGGGCCAAGCACTAGGAGCTCTGACCTCACTACAATGCAGTGCCTTCACACCTGCACAAACCCAAGGAACTGCCCACGATAAAGGAGACAGGCGAAGATAAAACTCTTCAGCGTACACTTATTTAAAACATCTGTCAGTGTAGAGACAACATTTAGGCAAAAAGCCGGTGTACCGTAATGCCTTACTGCCACAAACAACTGATCTGCCCCATCATTTCTGTCTGAAAGACGACAGCTTGCAACAGACTCAAGCACCTAATCACATTAGGAGGCCTGCACAACCCTGGGTGCATGTGCAGAATTGTCAGTAATGTTTTTTTCACACTTATTTATCTCAGGTTGTGCAAATGAACAGGGAAGAACCGATTACTGTTTAATGTGACACACTTGAATCATCTGTGCAAAACCTGGAAGTCAATTAATTGGTTTTGGTTCCCCCCAAAACACTGATATCCTGAATAGCTGTTCTTGCCTGGGTGCAGCTCACGAGGCTGCTCTGGCAGCCCTGCCTCCCCCAGCCCTGTCCTGCAGCCCTTGCCTTCACCACCAAGCCCGTTCCTTCTGCGGGAAGCAGGACACCATGGAATAGCACCCACAGGTCCCTGTAGTGCTGATCAGGATGCACAAAGTCAGGGTAATAGCATTGGCCAGAAGGTGCCAGGGTCCGGTGGAGAGTTTTCATCTTGAAATCTCTTCTGTTTCCCCCTTTGAGGGGGGGAGGGAAGGCACCCCACTATCCACCCTGATTTACACCCTGGCTGAGTCAGTGCGACAGCAGGACTACTTCATGGTACCCTCCAACCCCACCATCAGAGTTATGACTTGAAACATCGCGTATGAATCAAGGATTTCCTTCATTCAGATCCTCCTTCTGCCCTTCTCATCTGACTCACTTTTAAGCTGCCCACTGACCTTCATGCTGGCTAATTGATCACTACTAACAGATAAGGATAACACAGCTTTTGAACTATACTTACTGGGTGCTCTGTAGTTCTCGACTGGCACATTCCGCATGTGTTGCCAGGAGTAAAACCAGCCGAAATTAGATCAGAAGCCAGTGAGCACTACTTTGAAAGTGCCAGTGTGTGCTAGAATAACCTGTGAGGTTGCAACATTACCAAAAAACACCTGGAAAAGCCCATCTGGTCACAGGCGTGGATTTACCGCAGGGTGGGTGATGGGGATGGCCAGGGAACTCTTCTTTCTTCCTGCCTCTGCTGCTATAAAATACCACATAAAGTGTTCAGTGTCACTGTGCCCTCCTATTCCTCACACCACCGCCGGATCTACCCGGCGGGCGCCTGGCTTCACCCTTCTGGGTGAAAACACTTGTTGCCTTTGACTGCTGAATCCTGTAGTGCTTTGCAGGGGTTGGCTAGGGAAGCCAAACAATAACCCCAGTGCATTTTGACTAGCTGAGAACTGGTAAAAAATTAAGCGACTCGTCAGGAGCTATTGGGAAAGCCTGAGGCATAGCTCAGAATGCAGCTCAGCAGTCGCTATGCAGAGTCCCCTCCTCTAACTATCAGATAATGCCAACTCTGTGATGCAGTAATACTGGAGAGCACATTTCATACACAAATGGATTATTACTGGAATCTTGCAGATAACGCTATTCATCTTCTGAGGCCCTTAGGAATCCCAGCAGTTAATACATACCAAGGCAGAACGATATCTAAAGCATGCAATACAAAGACACAGTAAGAAGCACATATAGAAAATACTGAAAAGGAAAGAAGGGAAAGAAAGTAAACAAAAAAGCAAACTCGCACCACATATACAATTTAGAAGATGTGCATGCCACATATTTGACCAAATAAACTGTATCTTTAAACATTTTAAGATGAGATCTTCAGAGGCACCTACAGAAGTTAAAACTTCAAACTCCCTTTGACTGCCAGCAGTTCTTAAAGTCCTGTCAACAATACAGCAATGCTCAATCTTTACCAGATTCACACACACAACAGTAGCAATCATACATGGAATTGGGTACACAGGTGACAGGTGCATAGATCATTTGCTTGGAAATCTAGACCTTTTCCCTGCTGTGGTGCCTCAAATGAGGAGCAGTAATCCACATGCCCTGTTCTCACCTACCATCCATACCCTGGTGTGAGTACAGTGTAAAGACTCGTTTCAGGCAGAATAGAAAATTAATGAGGGAATAAAAGAGGTTGAGTCACACATCTTACATATCAAATATGCCTTTCACAAGCTGGCTGTGATGAATTATTGTATGAAGCCTGTGTAAGGCTTGTAGGTGGTCAGAATACAGATAAAGCACGTGTAGGCTTTTCATGTATTATCCAGAATCCATTAAAAGCAAGGGGCTGGTTACTCCTCCTGTTCTGACCGCATCACTCACTCATCATCTTATGTATGATTTTTCCCCATCCTATTTTTCCCCAGACTAACAGTGTGATTGGCAGTGGCCTCAGTGCAACCGCCGCTCTCACTTTGCTGGCCAATCCTGCAGCGGTGAGCGCAGCCTCGGCGCTGCTGCGGCTGGGAGCGCCGAGCACACAGCTTCCTCCACAGCACAAACACTCACCCGGTGTGGAAATCAAACCAGGAAACTTTCAGACCGCAGATATACATCTCTCTCAAAGCAATAAAGGACAATCTCCAGCAGCAATGCCAAACATACAGACTGACAGCTACATTCTGCCTGTGAACGTGGCCTTGCTGAAGCCAAACAGCAAGCCAAGCATTCTTTCAAGATGCCAAATTTTCAAAGTTAACAAAAAAGCCGAGCTGTCCATTTGCTTTAAGCAATTATGCCAGTCTCCAAGTCCATTGACTGCCCTCTTCATTCTGATAGGTAGAATAGCGGCTAAAACTCTCCTGACGTAGCACAGATCAGGGGAAAGCTGGAGAGTTTTGTTTGGAAAGAAGGGCTCACCCAGCAAAGGGAGGATGGAGGCACCAGAGGACCGATGGGCGCTGCGGGCACAGGGCCATTTCCTCCAGCTCTGCACCTACACAGCACCTTCCCCACGTCTGAATCGGGGTTCTAGGAATGCTCAGCTCGCAGCAGAAACGTCTCCCCTTCATCCTCACGAAAGCCTTGACAGAAGAAAGGACCAATTACTGTTTAATACAAGTCTGCACCATGAGAGCTCTTCAGAGCAGATGCCAGGGAAGAAATCTCTCTAATGTAGTCTTAAGTGCCAAGTGAAAACTGACCTATTTTGAAAAGGCAGCCTTTTAAATAGATGTCATCTGGTGCCACACTTCTTAAAAAAAATACAGCCCTAAAATAGACAAGACGAAGGAGGCTATTATTACTCTTCCCCGCCTCTCCCCGAAAGGGAAGTTGCTGCAGAAAGAGATTAAATGATTTATCCAAGGTCAAACAAGAAGTTTGTGGCAGAACTGGGAATTGAAACAAGATCCCCTGGGTGTTAGCCCAGTACATTAAGCACAAACTCAACCTCCTTCTCCATAGGAGGAAGTTAAAGGCCAGGTCAAACAGGCTAGACACTAAAGCAGCCTGTCAGCCTGTGTCACTGCGCTGCTGAGCAGAAAAACGCTTGCTGTCAATAGTAAGGGCAGAGCAGCATATTTATATGGGAGCTAATGGAGGCAAACACCCATCGCTTCCTTATGATTTACACTGAGCAGCACATAACCAACCTCACAAGGAGGAGGTGCTCCCCAAGCCGGCGGGCCAAAGGCAGCGCAGGCAGGTCCAGCGGCAGCTTCCCCAGCAGCACGGCAGCAGCAGAACCGCACTCTGCCCGCAGCGGATTTTCCCCGTGTGAGCAAGTGCTCGCTTGAATTTTTTTCCCCATTCGGTAGAATGAATCACACAAATATGGTTTTACCCTAGGGCTGATGCTTTATACAAAATCACAACAGGCTTTCAGCCTGGAAGACACTGCAGGACAAACCTGAACTAGATGGTAGCAGCACTGCATGAGATGGCAATGGAAATAATACTAGTGGGCAACCCACTGTATATGTGTGTGTGTAAATATAAATATATATATATATAATAGATATAGATACATGCTAAATATTTCACTGTTATCTCCACAGCCCATCTAGGCAGTCTTCTGGCATGTGGAAGACCAGCTTTGTGAAAGATCAGGTCAGCCACATACATAGCAGGGTGGTTTACTGGAAGAACTGATGGCAGCACAAGAGGGTTTTGAACAAATGGAAGAAACCGTTCCTTCCCTTTCGCCACAGCATGGGAGGGCCTGTCAGACTGAAGGTCTGGGAATCCTCAGGCCACGTGTTCCTTGGACAGACGGATACTGCACATCCTGAGGGCTCTGCTGCTTTGCAAATCTGTGATATTC
>JAWLRI010000906.1:2522205-2546308 GCA_034781795.1 Crypturellus tataupa | reverse complement strand
CTCAGGCCACGTGTTCCTTGGACAGACGGATACTGCACATCCTGAGGGCTCTGCTGCTTTGCAAATCTGTGATATTCAAATACAGCCATCTACCCCATGACAGGAACCCCACTGCAGCTTTCAACTGCTTGACCTTAACAAAAGTATGTTCATAGGACATAACTGCATATAAAGCCAACAGCAATTTTGGCTCAAACAGAAAAACATGGGCACACAAGAACACAAAGGGGTTATGAAAGGTATTTCCCACATTATAATCATGTAAAGAACGAACATCAACAGTATAGCAAAGAACTATGACAGTTTTCTACAATATGACATCTTTCAAGCTATCAGCAGATGAGAGCAATATAGCTTGCTGCTTCTAACCTTCACATACAGTTTGGCATCCAAGAAATCTTTCAGAATGATCACAGTCCAGGAAAATACATCTAATTTCCTTTAAAATAATTTGGAGCTTCACTGGGTAGAAAATTGCTATTTCTGCTCCAATGCCAGAGAATTTCATTTTTAATTATAGAAATTCCTGTTATGCACAGTTATAATATTCTTCATATTCTGTCTCACCATTAGTTCAAACATACCATTAGCTTTTTAAACTACTGTTATGCATTGAGCGGACACAGGTCACTTCTGATGCACAGAAATTCAGACATTCATGCCTGTTGAATCAACTCTGAGTAACAGAGGATGGAGAGGAGCTTTTTTCCTGCACATTCTAAAATCCTAAAAATCAGTGACTTTTGCTGAAGAGTTGATTTTAGGCAACCTTTAGTCAGATTAAATGATGATATATAAAAAAAATACCTTTTCCATAGTTCAGATATATAGACTAAGAAGGCACTATAAAGTCTTAGGAACTAAGGCCAGAATTCTGCAAACAGGCTCTGAGACCCACATGAAAATTCACAGAACTCAGTAAAAAGTGACACAAACTTGCAGATGTCTTCACTACTGTGCATGTTTCTGGGATTAGAGAATGAAGAAAGTTATCTTTACACAAAAATTAATTATCTTGTAGGATTAATCAGCTAAAAGCAAACGAATAAACGCCCTAATTTCTGAAGAGATAGTTATTCAAGGGCAACACTGAGATCCTCAACTAAAATCTGCCACGCCGTCCTTTCTGTCTGAAAGGAAAGATTCCAAATGCACAGAATTTGGTCAAAATTGCCATTCTGAGGATTAGTATTTGTAAAGATACCAAGACAATAAATTAGCTGTTTTCATCTGCTGCTGCATTAAACAGCTTCTATCTAAGTTTAATACTTACTTTTTCAGTTCCTACTGGAATTTAGCACCTTTACTGAACTGAATCAATATCTTTAATTGGTAGTTTATAGTTATAGGCAAGGTACATTGACACTAATGAAAATTAGTTGCTTAATTCACCAGACATAGCGAGGAGCCTGCCAAGGGGAGCCGCTGCGGAAATTCTGGGAGAGCTGCAACACTTTGCCTGCCAACCTTCCCAAGCAGGGGAAGAGACGGGGCTCGGATGGATGCAAACAGGTAAGAGCAGGAGGCCAGAGCAGCGGCAGTGCACTGCATGCATCCAGAATCACAGAGCAGCACAAGCAGCAACCCGGCTGCAGCTCAGGGCGCTGAGAAGGCTTGTGCAGCCTGGGCTGTAACACAGCTGCACTTCCACCCAGCTCTCTCCTGCCCTCTTGCCTTTCAGATCTTAGAGTTTATTTCCCTACCCTCTGCAAACCCATCTATCGATCCTCTTACTGATCCCCTTTACCATGAATATCCAGCCCTGCTCTCTGCAGGTGAGGTCCCTGCTGCAAGGACACCCACTTCATCCCACTATGGAGGACCTCCGGCATCTGCTCCGACAACAGCCTCAGCCCATCAAATTGAAGGGCATGTGTAAATCAAAAAAAAAAAAAAAAACAACAAAAAAATTAAAAAAAAGAAAGCATCTTCCACTTAAGCTCTTTCAGCATGGATTAAAGCAGTCACTATGTAGGCACATTTGAATCCTCACTAGCCAGCAACTAAGGGGGCCAGGCTGTCCCTGCTTCTTTTGAAGCAGGCCTGCTGGCTGTAGGTTCAAACAGTGCTCACTTGAAATTACATCTTTTTTTTCTCCCCCTTTTTTTAAATTTTAAGACATGAGAGGAATTAAAAAAATTAGATTTATCAAATTAAACTGTAGGGGTACAGCCAGCTGCAGCTACACATGTCTAATTCAGCTGCAGATCTGAAAGAACAAGCTGTAATTCACAGAGTATTCCACTTTTTAAGGGTTTAACAGTGAAGTCAATGTCATTGCTGTATTTCTAAACTCAAAGACATCCCCAATTCTGTGCTCCGTGAAGCCACCAGTCATGAGGACATGGATCTTGACTCTGTACCTTGTGGGAGCAGGTGCCTGTGTCCTGGACTTGCTGCCTGAGCATACGCTCGTACTTACCTCTTGGCCCTGTTCTAACAGGCTTGTTAAAGACTTGAGAATCCTTTGGGTTCAACTCCTCGTCCTTGCACACAACATGCGGCTGAGCAGCACAGATGCATCATCTGTCCAAGACAGTAAACACAGGTTACTTCAGTCATAAGCGTTCAAATGAAAGCAGGGAGGAAGTGGCAAAATTTCTGATTTATGTGGGCCACTAATTTATTAGCTGTACCAAGTTTTGCCTCACCAAGATCTATTTTTGTTGAGTGACATTAGCTAGGTAACAAAACAAGCAACAATAACAAAACAAAACAAGCCAAATCATTTTCCCTGGATGCCCGCAGGGGGATCTTCGTGCACGGAAGAGAGCTGGCTTGAGCACGAGAAAAGAGAGGGAGGAGGAGATGACGATGCTGATTTGGAGTGTTACAGAGAAAAGCAGCAGGGATCATCCACCAGCTTCCCTCCCGCGTGTACTACAAGCCCTAGCTCTTCCTGTCTTAATGCTTGAGAGGTCTGAGCAAGAAGTGCAGCAGCTGAGTGCCACGCTGCCCGGAACAGCTTCCCTATGCTAACAACTTGCAAGAAGAAGAGTGAAGAATGAGCTGAAAATGATGATTTGAGATGAGAAATAAATGTCCTAGGAACTGACAGTCAGAGATGTAGCAGCTTTCCCTCATATACTTAGAATTACTACTACTACTGCCACATAATCCACCTCTCTCCAAAAACTGTCCTGGTTCTGGGTCACAGTGCTTGCCTTTCTCTTGCAGGTCCTGCTGACAAGTGCATTTTTACAAAGGTTGTTCTTGATCTCACTCTGCTATGGTGAAACACCAGGGAAGCACTTGGAAACCACATGCATCCTCTCCCTCTGCTTTGCCACGGTGCTGCTTGAGCAACTGAACACCTCAGTGGCTGCTAACTCTTGCTTCCTTTTAAAAAAATTAAAAGGAAACCAAGCGACAAGAATGAGTGTTTTTACATAGTAAGTTACACACAGAGCTGCTCTAGGGCAGAGGTACTTTATGATTTTTTTCATACTTATTTTGGCAAAAAAGTTGCAAATGTCAAGAGATGGAAGGACAGAAAACACACCCCTGCCATGTAACCTGCCTGAACAAGCCCTGCAGACTCTGCCCTCACTCCTCAGTTCCCACGCTCACACATACACCACCACAGCCTATTTTATAGCACTCCTAGCTGCCTGCACAGGGTGCTCCTCAGCTCTGTACTGATTTCCTCTTCAGGTCCTCCTAGGAGCAAAGCTGAGGCAATGCAACACGGCCACAAGACAGAGCATCTCTCTGCAGGTTTTGCATCTCATCCACAAGCACTGAAGCGGGGCAGGGAGAAGGGTTTGCTCCCACCACAAGACCTGGTCCTCTCTGATCCTCACAGCCCTCTTGAATTATGGAGGTAGCTGGTTTAAATAAAATATACTAATGTTCTACGCAGTTCATGCCACTAGAAAAAGGGGAGGTTATTCCCAGCCCTTGTGGCAGGGAGGAGTCAGCTTGGTTACGTCGGTGTCATACACTTCATTTCCTGAGTTTCATAAGGCTGAGGCCTTAAATGCTGCAGGGGCATCTGAGTTACTACCGGAAAACAAACTCCGCACTATCAAAAGTTTGTCAAGTTTGTGTGCACACAAACACAACCATCTCTTCTTTTGCAATTACTGGCACATTCCTAGCTTAGTTTGACCATTAGTTCCAAAGCGCTGAAAATGCTGTGAAACCGGCACCTGGGTCAGCTCTTCCTGCGGCATCGCATAGGTCAGAGCGCCAGGGCTGAAGAGCTGGGCGCTTTCCCCAGTCTACAAAAGGAGCAGTTAAAACCATCATGCACAGACTTGCAGAGCAAGGCTATTGCAGCAGGTTTCTTGGCCTTTACAGAGCATGTTCCGAGCACCTCTGCCTGCACATAACAGATGCTGCACTTTGTAAGAGACTCTAGTTCTTACACCTCTGCTCAGCTTAATGCGCTTTCTCACACTGCCCCTGCCAGATGACTCCTGTCGGGGTCCTATTCCCTGGAATGTCCAGGGAAGGTGCCACCTGCGCTTGTGAGCACTGGAGCTTGGACCACCTCCTGCTGTAGAGGCTACCAAAGAGCACCGTGGATGGTAACGGCTTTCTGTCATTCCTCAGGCACAAAACAGAGCCCATTCTTACGCTGCTGACAGACCTTCCTGTTCCCCAACAGACTCCACCTTCTGTTCCCTTATTCAAACTATTGTTAAGGACAAAATAAACTAAGTTAAATAATAGATACTTCATCTTTTGCTTCCCTCAGCTAATCTGTGCAACTTTGAAGATATTTGTAAATTTGGATTTATTACTATTTTTCAAACTATGGCAACTACAACATCTATAAAGAATTTACTGAGGTAATAATGTATTTAAATAGTAAATTTTCAAAAAAAGATATCATTGCAATAGATCAACATTCAAATCATTAACATTCTAACATATTAAGTCACTAAAAGAATCTGTGCCTATGTTTGGACATACACATTTTGGGTTATATTGCTTTCATAATACATGAGGAGAAGATATGCTTTACTGTTGACATTTAGCATATTTTCTTTATTGCTTTTTCATTTCATTACAAGTAAAAGTGTTATTTGTCCACCCAGCCTTTCCCAAGACAAATGCCATCATTTCTGTTTACAGAGGCAACCAAAAATTAAAGGAAATATTTTAGATGCCAACATTAAATGTCAAAAAAATGATTTTAAATAATTACTAATATGCTGGCATGTATGCTTTTTATTCAGAAAATCCCCGTTAAAAATATTCTTCTGGGGATATTCAAATTTATTATGTAGAACAACACAGTGCTAACGCGCTAGCTTCTATTTAATGCTTTGGTTCATAGCAACAAAGATACCAATGGGAAATCATTAAACAAATATGCGATTTTTGCAGCATAATAGGTCTATGTTTGGTATCATTTGAAAAAATTCACTGAACTCAAACTGACAGAAAAAAAATGCAATGATCAGGCAAAGTACAGAAACATTATAAATGTTAACAGATTTCAGAAAGTGATTTTATGTTAATTCAAATGTTAATGTCATCCGAGGCTGTTGAAAGGAATGCAAGTCTGTGAGATGAGATAGATGTTGCAGTCAATAACAGAGCAAAGGAAACAAAAGGACAGCTTTTGGTGTGGGTGGGTTGAGCTTTAGTAATTCTATTTCCTTTAGAACCATAACAATGTGTCAGTAACGTACACACTCTGTACTTAATTGATGGTAATAATTTTACTGTTTTCTTATTTTTGCCGGTCGAGTTTTCTTCACGTCTGCTCTGTCCAAAGCTCAGCAGGCAGAGTGATGAGATCCCTGCCATTTTACACTTCTCAGTGCTACATCACCCCCAGTTAAGCCAGCGAGAGCAGGGTCATTGCACACCTACTGTTATTTCATGCTCCCCTCTGTAAGCGAGTCTCACGCACATCTGCAACCTATTTGTTAAGTCTTTTAGAAAGCAGAGTGTCTTACAAACTACTTCAGTCATACTTCTTCCAAGCTGTCCTCAAACCTAAGAAACATGAACACCTAACACGCAAAGCTCCTTTTTGTTTTAGTAGCAGAGATGAAGTCTAAGCAGGTCTGTTCAGCTTTCTGATAACACTAAGAATGCAGGGAAAGTTGGGAATCTTTCATACATGAGAAACACATAGCAAAATACACCTAGCCATCCCAAACCCAAGGCATCTAAGATACCTACAGTTAACCTCCGATACCTACAGGACACCTACAGTTATCCTCACAATGACTTCAGTATCTTTGAACCCTCAGTAAAAATAAAAGATGCAGTTAAAACAAGTTATCCTCAGATGGGGTTGCCACAGCATCTCTACCAGTGCCTCTGAGTGCCAGCCAGCAACATCCCCCATACTGTTCATTAGTTACCATCTCCAGAGTTGATGATTTTCCATTACAGCAGTCTCGAGAAACGCAGCTTTTGGACAGGTAAACTGGTAGGGAGCAAAGTGGAGCAGGAGGATCCATGTAGCCAGGTCCTTAGAAACCTGAACAGAAGACTTGCAGCCTTAGCACAGGTGAGCACACAAAAGTTTATAGCAACAAGAATACATTTTAGACAAACACGATGGCTTCTCAATACAAATAGTCAATATATTTCTCACATCTTTTTAGCATGTTGGTGTGTATTTGATTCACATCTAGAAGGGAATCAAATTAACTCCAAGAGCAGAACTAACAGGCCTGTTTTCTGTTCGTGTGGGGCACCAACAGAGCTACCTGCAGTCTCTACTCATGTCTGCCACCATGTCCCCCCACTTCATTTCATATTTCAGATGCATGAAGTATCTCTCAGCTGCTGACGCAGCCCTGATTCACTCCCACACTCCCTCATTCCTTCTTTCCTTCTTCCTAACGCTCCCTACCTCTTGGGCTACCAGCTGGCAACACTGAATGTCTGGCATGACTAGCCCAAAGGATCAGGCAACGTCTAGCCAGCAGCAGCCAAAATACAACAAAGCCAAAATACAACAAGAGGAAATACAACAGCGGAGCTTTTGGGCTTTCCTTCTCAGGGAGGAGCAGTAGGCATCAACAGAAATCAGGTCTTAAGCTGTCCAATGAAGGAAGCTAATAGAGAACAAATGGAAAATAAATTGTCTAAGCCCGGTTCCGTAGGAAGGCAGGCTAATTTAAAAAAGTCAGCATATTCTCTCTACTAAACATTATAAGAACTTGTGAATAATAATCCTGCAGGATCCTACTGAAATGCCTGCAGAACAGCACTGTCCATGGCAGTGAAACATTTAACAAATTGCTCTCTTGCCATTTCTTGGGGAAAACACTTGTTTCAAAAGTCAAATGAATTTGCGGTGATCTATAGGGCACTTTGTTATGGTAATGACTGTTACCAACTGTCTCCTCTTTACATTAGAGTGCTGACTCATTGTCAGTTGGGGTGAGACAAGACAGCTTGCTTGTGCCTTGCAGTCCTTTTTCACTTACCCAAACTACTCATGTGAAGACACTTTAATATGAAGAGACACTGTGACCATTATTAATCTCCAGATTGATGCCCAGAATACTAATAAAACCACCTAGGACAAGCAAACCTCTTCCCAGCACAGACTTCATTCTGCAAGATTATGGTCAAAATTAACACATTTTTCTTTGGTTACACCAACCTGAGGCTGACAGCCAGACTTCCCAAAAGACACTTGAGAAAAATGTCTGTGCTTGTCCTTTACCGTGTTAAAATATCAGCAGCATTCAGGCAGGTGTAACTGGGGATGCCTCCTGCAAGATTCCTCCTGAAACGTCAGCTTTGCAAACACCAGAAGGCAACGTTTTGTTGGCCTAGCTGAAATGAGACTTGTTTATTATTATAAGACCAATCTTAAAACAAAGTGTAACAACCAAACCTCACTGGTGCTAAGCAGCCCTCATATTACTTTAACAGCTGGTCAGTACTTGGCAAAATGAAAGTTAGGGTGAAAAGCAATGGTTATCTATTGAACTTTTGCCAGTGTCAATAACTCTTAACATACAGAAAAAAAAAAACAAAAGTTGAGTCACTTTGCTGCAGAGGCTGACACCTTGCAGCCCATTCAAGAAGAGCAGAATACATTATAGCATAATACTATATGACTATTTTCTGGCTGTTGTTGTTGTTACTTTGGGATTCAATCCAAAAAAATGTTCATACCATTTATCCTAGTTACACACTGGGCACACAACAGATAGGTTCATATAAATGCAAACCGCACATGATAATCAGGTAAGTCACCACAGGTGCCATTTTTTGTTTCCACTCAGGTTAATAAATAAATGAATAAAAGGACTACATCAGAAGCACAATACAGCAATTTGTGCTATTTATTCAAAGTAACAAGAAGTAGCTTCAACTTTTCAGCTTTAATGTACTTTGTGTCCTTATGTCATCAACATGCAAGTTGGTCTTTCTGAAAAGTCATATTGTGCAAAATACTTGCCAAGAAATTACTTTGGAATTTTTTGTTTGGCATTCTCTAGTAAAGGAATATGCTTCCAAAGGAGAAAAATGGCATACCTAGATAGGTAGGTTAGTTCCCCTCTAGCATTAGGAAATCATGTCTGATTTTCCAGGACATATTTAGGCTTGCTGCTTAAGTTTTTATCTCTGTGTTGGGAAAAACTCTAAATGCATGGCTAAGAACAGCGAAATTTTATTTTCAAGATATTGTTACATACAGCTTGTTAAAAGAATATTGGATTTTGCCTTCTGCAAGAGCTTTAGTTCAAGAATTTCTCTGCTAAGAAATTAGCTCGAGATTTCATTGGCATACGAGGCAGAAAGTTTTGGGAGAAAAGTTTGTTTGTTTTTAGACAAAGTGAAAGCCAACCAAAATAGTGCCAAGAATTTCTTTTTAAATAAAGAATCATTGAAAGAATCATTTCCTCACCACATTTATGAGCATTACCAATAAATCCACTAGCTCTTCCTTTTTCCAAGGCCTGCAGGTCTGTTGCATCTGGTTTTTGCTGCACGTGGATTGTCTGTGGCCTGTTGTGCCCTGCACAGAATATTTCAGGGACTATCTCAGGTTGCTTTAAGAACCTACCAATAAAGAGCAACTGACCATTCCAAACTGGGTGTCACAGTATATAGCAACAGACCTTAAAGCCCAGCATAGGGATATCTGGTTTTTTTTTGGTTGGGCTGCTTAATGATGAACCATTGAATTTCCTCTTTGAATATTACAATAGCCCTGTTGAAACTTCAAAGATCAACACTTTAATAAAGCCTTCTGCTTTCTTACCATACTTGTGGAACAACAAGGTCAGCCTGGTAAAACCAAAACAGATCGCAAGCTTTTCCAGCAGACCATCTGCGTCTCCCAACTGCGAACCAGCTCTGCACCAAAGCACTACAAAGCAGAAAGACTTTCCTTTCTTCTCTCATAAAGACATGATCTAATTTGTCCTCAAGCATACAAGTCGGCAGATTTTTGAAAGCACCCATTTTATTAATGGTCTACAACAATACTTCATTTCTTTGTATAATCTCAAATTCACCATAAATAGAAAATGCTTGCTCCTTAGCACTCGACTTGAAGTGATGAGGAGATTGAAAGGAGAAAGATTATGCAGTATTGCATTCTGTAGACTTTTTTTGATAAAAGTGATGTCAGTAGTAGACAACTCAAGACTTGAAAAAAGTTTGTGTATTTTGATGGTAAAATTCCATTTGAATCGTTTGCAGGTAGCACGGTTGAAGGATCCAATCACCAAAATATTTACTGCTCAAAATAACATGATAAATGCCTGCGTGGCTTCAGTCTTGTTACTTCGTAACACAGAATTTCATGAATTTTCCAAAAAAACAAAATTTTTTTAAAGCAAAACGTGGACACTAAAATCATCTCCCCATCACTACTTATCCACCACTTCTTACCATTCTCAGATAAAAATCTTTCAGTTACTCCACCTTGACTTTGACTCAACCACCCTTGCACATCTGCTCACTGTAGCACAATTTAAGCTGACAGTGCAAGGGAAAAGATGACTAAGACAAGAAGCAAAAGCAGTGCTACTTCCTGTCATATTAAGTCACACAGTGGATCTGCATGAAGCATTTCTCTACAATATGACAAGTCTGAGGCAGAGAGCTCCTCATACGGATTACAAAAGCTCGAGTCGAGCTGGGTGTTGCTTTCCGTTAAAGCCCAGAGGAACCTGTCGCAGTCTTTGGCAGTTCCCAAGTTCAGGCGCCCTGCTGCCATTCTCTTGCGATATTACTGCAGGGAAGCCTTGTGCACGAGTACAGACGTGCACTGAGGGCAGGGACTTCACAGCCTTGGAAACGGTAGAGCCCGGCGGTGACAGGCAAGCCACTTGCTCCGTACACAGAGGACACCTAACACTCAGGAATAGAGAGAAGCTTAAACTAGCCTATAAGACCTTACAGGGCCTACAGTTGCCATGGACTGCTTTAATATCTGTGCAAACATCCCATTAAACTTGCTTAGACCACTCTACTTCCCTGCTTGGAAGAGGCAAAGTTATAATAAACCCCCTCACATGGCAAAATTCCCCAAACCCAAGAGGAGATGCTTATCCGAGACCTACACACCGATAACTGCACAGATCATCCTACTGCTCTACAAGAGACAACTTCTGAGGAAGAATTTTTATGAACTATCATTAGATAATAAAAACATTTTCAACATTTTAGTATGTGACAGAACCACAGTATAGACCTAAGCATTTCCATCCTTTCTGTCTACCAGCACATCTCTTCTGACCCAAATTCACTATTTAAGCTTGGCTCATTCTGTATGCATCCATTAAATACAGTCACAGCTAAAGGGCAAGGATAGTTTTATAGGAGCAGTGACAAACACTGAACAAAGTGACTGCAGTGCTAATTCAAAGTTGCACTGATATTCCCAGCTTTCTGACCAAAGTAAGTTTTTGTTATATAATTATGACAAACTCTTCAGGAAGAAGAAGATAACCCTAAGACATCTGCCTACTGCAGAATTCAATTATTTTGCAACACACTATGCTGGTTTGTAGTTATTAAAAAGAGAGACAATTTCAACTCAAAGCAGGCACAGCAATGCACAACTAAATTGTTTTCTCTGCATCTCCAGAGAGCTTGTAAACCCACTCCGCTCCTGGATCAGAAACTGTATCATCTTCAATAACAATAGTAGTCTAGTACCTTTTCCTTTTTGCTCAGAATACCTCCCTGTCCTTTGGGGTAACATCTTCTAGATTAGAGATAACTTGGAAAAATATATATTTGATATTGGTTCATCTCTGCTGCACAACTTCAGCCCACTCAAACAGCCTAAGCCTTTTGCTGCAACTGCTCAGGCCAAAACACCCTCTTTCTCCTCCCTCAGACAATAAAGGAGGGCACTGAAATGTCTTTGTGCCTTCAATTGACTTGGAAGAATTTAGGAAAATAGGATTCTCAGGCAGAGAAGTAGGAAAGGAACACCCTCCCTTTTTTGTTTTGGGTCTTGGAACGGGGACAACTATTTTCCTTATAATTAGTTGCACTGTCCTCCCACCAAATGGTTACCACTCTGCAAAAACTAGTGCTAAGTTCTTCAAGCCATGCTAGGAAGAGAAGACACTTCAAAGACAGATTTAAGTATCATTATGTATTACAAGTCAACATGATTCTTGAAGTATGCTAGAAAAAAGAACCATTCTAAAGCAAGTCAGTCTCTTGGAAAGTACAGTATCTTTGCATTCATACCTCAGAAGCTGCAAAGCATGCAGAGATCTCCCCATTCTGAACAGGCTGCTCTCCACAGAAGCAAAGCAAGGAGACTTCTGAGGAGGGAAAAAAATTATCATTCAGCAAATAAGCCAGATCTGAAGCAGAGATCCAATTTAGAAAAAAAGGCTGTTCTACAGTTACATGGGTGCTTTTATGTGTATAATTTAGTAGAGTTTACCCAGGTAGGCTAGAGAACATATGGAATACTCACATTTAGTCTTGAATAGATATTAAGCAGGAGCTTATTTTCAGTTTAAACTGAAAGCTAATGTTCATGGTATCTGCATTGTTATTACAGAGCATTTTGTTTAAAAGTCTTAAATAAAAATGCAATACCCTTAAGGGATCAGTCACTTAATGTGATGGGCCTTTTCCAAATGAAGCTTAGCACTCAAAAGCAACTGCAGAAATACTTGCACTGAAATTCGGCCAGTCGTTTAGTAATGCGTCTTGACCATTCCTCCCAAGTTACAAGTATTTTCATTAACGGGCAAATTTAATATTCTCTTGTCTAAAGCCTGCAGTTCTCAGAAATGAAAACTCTCTGAACTAGCACTTGAATGTGTTCAGCTAACATTCCCATTTGTTGTATGACTAGAGGACTTGAAATCATTTATTCCAAGAAAAGAGAATAGTGCTTACCATTACTTACATTAGGCATTGTAACACGCCAGAACTTTAACTCTTGTCAGAGAACTGGTTCAAGGAGAAGGGAAAAGGATTAACTTAATAAGACTAAATAAATTCCTAAAATTATGCCTTGCTGGAAACTAAGGCTTACAGACATTAACCAACAGAGCAGAAGTTTCCAGAAATAACTGTTTAGCATCTAAATATAAAAGAACAAGAAAAAAATCCTTGCAGTCTTACAAGCATTTTCAGTGTTGTTCATAGTCCTTTAAAGTGACTATCATGACAAAAACAAGCGACTGTTTCTGTATCTACTTCTCTGTCCCTGTTTTCTTCAGACTCAAGATTTTGCAGTCTTATTGCATGTCCTCAAGTGTTAGGACAAGGGTCCGCACCATAGGTTAATAAAGACCCTATTTCCTTATAGACCACAGATTAAAAGGCACACGCTGCTCTAGGTATCACTTTTGCACAGGATAAGACCAGTTGCCAAAGATTAATCCAAAATCCAAAAATTTAAATGAGTATTTAAGAAAAGGTAGGTTTCTTCCTTCCTAACCACTTCTGACCATCAAGCATGACAACCCAGACGATCTGATTCAAAAAATTCCCAATACAACGATTACTAGAAAGTATGCTGTGCAAAGACCTCTCTACCTGTCCCCCTTCTCAGTCATCTGCCGCTGGAACAAATAGAAAGTCCAGTTAGCACAATATCATAATTTTATTTCAGTACCCAGAAAGGAAGCTTTCATTCACAAGCCAGTTACGGTAAATAAATAAAAAGTAATAGCTATTGTATCCTCTGACCCAGCTCCAACACTACTGGCAATCACAACTTGAGAAAGCTTAGCTGACCACAGTTAAATGAAAAATATGAATATATATAAACCAGCTGTCTTAGACAGCATTTTTATTAAAAATGGATACACAAAGACATAGCAGCATTTACAATAAAGATTTTTAAAAGGCATCAAGTTGTAAGCCAACCATTTGAAAAAGAGGCTTTGAAATACAGTCTTCCACAGCATTTTTATCCCCATTTATCAGTAGGGAACAGAATGACTCCAGATTTCTAATGGATAGACAGGCACAGTAACTAATCTAAACTTCAAGCCCTTTTTCTGAACAGTTGGTCACATCAAGCATCACCCTCCTTAGCAGCATTTGGAGCACTCTTCGGTGTTCTTTTAAGTGGCTGGTGTACTTGATCCATTTATTTAAAATATTTAATGTTCAATAAAAATATTTCATATAGAAAAAAAATCTTCTGTCGCAAAAAAAGGCAAGGTATCCTTTTCATATTCTATAAAAGCTTATGAACTTCACCGGCAGCATTTCCATGAAGGAACAGGAGTTAGAACCAGCAGAACAGGCACTTCAGCAAAATTGTCTGTCAATGTTTTCCATAGTCATATGGGTTGTAGTCCAGCAGATTGTTTCTTACTACTTTGCGGTGGTGTAAGGACACCGCTAGGAAAAGGTGAAGTCCTATTTTGCTCAGCCAATATGGCTTGTTTTGCTTGAGCTTTGTCCTGAAAGCATAGGAAACAGGAGAAAAAAAAAAAAAATCATTATTTTGGTATACCACTGCAACAAAATCATTATAATAAAGCATTTCAGAACCCAGTAGGCTGCTGATACAAAAATGCATATCTATATCCAACCTCCTCCATGGTAACTAACAAATATCAAACCTGCAGTACAGGTAGTGAATATAAGCTCTAGGGGATAAATACTAATTTGTGGATCCTCTTAATCAGCATTATGTTACATGAGCCTTCAAGATAGCAAAATTCAGTAGTCAAAAATTGCAAAAGGTTTAACTCTTACTATACTTAAGTAAACCGAAAAGCTTGATAAGTTAGACTAATCATTTTTTGAACATGACTTTGATCCTCTGCAAGTTTCTCACCTTAAACAACTGTTGGCTATTTATTGCAAACCACCATTCCACAGTAGTCCCTCATGATCAGTCTCAAATGATTAGTCTCTTTCTCTTGATCAGACAAGAGTTTTACCTGTACTTTCTACATAGGCAGTTCTAATATGTTGGAGATCCCAAAAGGCAGAAATGCATTTCCCATTTCTGGAGTAATTATTTGTCCTTTGAGATCAGAGCCTTAAATCACGATCATTGTTTATACAGCAAGTATCTCGATTACCAAGTCCATCTCGAGTCCAAGGATTTTCCACCTGTGGTACAACCTTATGCCTTTTATTGTTTGAATACACTCACTCTCAGTATCAATTTGATAATGTTTTCACTTGAATTTACTATATAGTGTAACCAAAGAATAAACAGGAATTAGAAGTTTTTACAGACAACTTCTGCCTTAGTTTCCCAATCACATACCAGCAAATCCAAGCTGTTTATGTGCGTCTGTATATTGTGCAAGTCTTCGGGAGCTACGCCTCGAAAGTGTTTCAGTTGGGAGCTTCCTACTTCCCTTATAGCCATTGCAAATGGAACCATCCACTTCACACATTCCTCTATCTCACACCATTCATAACCTGGAAGACAAGATGCATGGTTAAGTTTCTACGTTCAGACAGCTATTAGACTTTGTCTATAAGTGTCAGTGATATTTACCTGAAACTTTCTGCATCAACTCAGATGAGGAGAAGTGGTACAAAGCAGAAGCTGCAAGTATTCCATATGTATATTCCAAGCAGCCAATATCTAGCACACAGAGATCCAAGAGCTACAAGGCAACACATGCTTTGTAAGTCTATTCTGAAATGGAGGTTTTTTTAGATGATATATAGAAATCTTAAGGATGAGATCAGTCCTACCTCTGCTATTTGTACAAATATTTGCTGTGGATATTGTGGTAGCAGCACCTCATAAAGCTCATTTAAATAGGCAACTTGCATGTAAATGTTTAGCCATGATACAACTGTCAATGGATTTAAGTTCCAATTAAGAGCCTGAAAGAGTAGATATGCACAAGACATAGTTAGAGTTCTTAACTTAGACCATGCAACATTATTTACTCTTGATGGGAAGCTTTATTTCCAATTGGTCGAGGCACCTTTAGAACACACAAATTCAATGCTCGCCTGTACTCCCTCCCACTGATAAGATGGTGGAATTGATTCATTTTGTCAATACGCATGTATTGATGGATGCTTTAAATCATTTGTTACCTAGAGAAAACAGGTTTCTAATTAGAAAGAGAAATGTGCCTCTTACTAGCATGCAAGATTAACTGAGGTTTTCTGCTTTTAGTCTGTTTATGCTTCGTTTTAAATAGGTGCAGCTAACTCCACTTCAAAATATTACCTTCATAATGATCAATTCCATACTGAGGATTTCGTCTTCTGTACAAGCTCCATCAGTAACATAGGCAAACTGGTGCAACTTTGGTGGATAAATTTCCTGAAAGATAGGAATAAGTTAATGAATAAGTTGTAACTAGTTCCATGTATGAAAACCAGAACACCCCACACTTTCAACATTTCAAGATTTAAACAAAACCAAAACAATCATAACGCCCTCCTCTGCCTTTGATGAACAACTTTTTTGATGACAACTTTATTATCCATACCGTTCACTTCCAATGGATCAGTACAACATGCATTACATTTGACTACAGGACTACTGCAGTGATACTACAACTAAGTTTTAATTAATTTTTTATACATACTAAGGAAAAGGCCTTTTATCTCTTGTAATCAAGTGTAGATCTAATGATCACATATACTTGTATTGTTTAACAATTTTTACAAGACTGTAGCATGGCAGATAATAACCTGCAATCCTGTGAGAAGCAGACCAAAGTTAATTAATTATGGATGCACCAATAGGTAGTTAAAAGACATTTGCAGCATCAGAGCCATTACCTGTACTAGATTCCTCACATTAAAGGTTACAACTTGCACAGAGACTGAAAAATATTGTCGGCCCAAGGTTAGCCTTAAGAGATACTGCAGGGAATGGAGACAAAGCAGACAGAGCTCCTCTAACTCCATCATTAGAATTTAATTGCTTTTCAATAGCAAGGAGACTGTTTGGCCTCAACTATTCAATAAGTAAGTTTTGCTTTAAACAAACAGAGCTTTAGAAGCCAAAGAAGAATTTATGCTAGAGAAGAATAGGTTGAAGATTTGTTTCTCTTAACATAAGCAGAAAGAACTAAAATAGCAGTATGTACTTTTAAGTTTGATTTGTTCAAGTAAATAAAGAATAGCTCTTAGAGTGTATTACCCAGTACGTAATCCACTAAAGTGTTATTTCAATGAGCAGTCCCTGCATAGAGCACACAGCCACAAATTCATTTCAAAGAAGCAATTAGAAACCTCATTTTTTCCAGTGTTAGAATAACTTTTAAGATTAAGAGAGATATACTGTGGTGTCAGGTAGTCTTAATTTTAGCTACTTCTAGAACTTCTAAAAGGCAAGAGGTTTTTTTTGGAGGGGTGGAAGGGAGGGTCATTTCTCAGCTCAAAAGTCTTACTAACAGGCTTCATAGGGCCTGCCTAAGCAGATCTAGTGTACAGTACATACACTGCCTGTCCTTTCACATTTTTATGGTTAGGTAAAAGCCAGAAATACTTACCTCAAGCTTTGCTGCTATGAATAAAGAAGAGATTCCAATAAGCTGCAATAGTGTTTTTACAACATTCTGTTGTGTTGCCATAAACCGATCAAAGAAATCTTGTGCTAAATAAAAAGTTTCTCTGTGAAGCTTATAAACCTCACAGACCTGCAAAGAAATGATAATTAACAAAGGACAAGAACAGTTTGAGAGAGTCAAAAAAGATGCTACAGATTGATTCAAAACTGCAAGAGTTAGAGTTCTCATTCATGTTGGCTTTATGATTCATTGATATTAACATGCTAACTAAAAGCAGGATTAAACCATTTCCTTGGACTCATAAGATTGCCACTCATAAGATTGCCACTGTGTGAAAAGCACATGTTTTGATGACACGAGAACATCAGCTCCTTGTTTTTGCAAACATGCATCACTAACACCTCAAAAGAGCAAATTCTCACAACTGTATCATTAAGAACAGTGACTATGCTAGTACGTCATCCAAACAGCAAGAAGCACTCACATAGCAAGAGCTGAAACATAACATCTCTAGCACTGGTGTTGATGTGTAGAATATGAGATGCACCTGGTCTCTAAGCCACCATGTCTTTTTACAGTCACTGTCACATTCTTACAGCTTTTATCTGCAACATGACCTTAGAATGCTTAAACTGTGCCACCTTACAGATTAATTGATAATTATACATTATCAAGCTAAATGAATATCAGAATATGATGGCAGTTTGTACACCAGCAAATCAAAACATACATTTTTTTAATTTTGTGCTATTCCCTAAATTAAGACAAAGATGAGTATTTAGTGCTAAACCAATGACACAAAGATTGTGAAAAGTTTCCATGACAAATAGTTATTAGAACACTTCAACAAAAGACACTAAACACTCACAAGCAGAGAAAAACTTACCTCCATTAGCCAGTCTAGAAGGATTGTTCTCATTTTAGGCTGTAGAAGAGGGTGCCTTTGCATATAAAGTTTATCTCTCACGTACATCTCCTCTTTGCTTATCATATTTTTCCATACATCATCTCTGTTCGCCCAACTAAAATAGATATAGGCATTAAATTAAAAGAACACATAAAAAGAAGGTAGACGAGCAGTGGTCAAGTGACACTTACCCCAGAATTGGTAATGGCGAAGCTCTACTTGGATTAGCACTTAGATGAATAAAGTGAGAGTAATCAACACCAACTGGATCATCATCTTTATCCGGAGTAGGAATCAGCGTATGAGGATTTTTGTGAGCGTTATTCCAAGGTGGCTGTTAAATGAAAGACAAGATTGAATATTGTGCTTTTTAAAAATAATCATTTTAGCTTTAAATAGAACTTAAATAGAACTCAGAAGTTGGAAAGGAACTATGACAGAACAACTATGATCGTCTTTTCAAATTTTTCAACTTACTTATTTCCACCTTTGGCAGATTTTAATCACTAAATGAAAATAATTTTTACCCTATTTTCCTTTGGAAGAACCTCATGCGTTACATAAAAACATCCAAGTCAGAGTCTTTTGTCAAACTCCACTTTGCTTCTTCAGAAATATTTTCCAGGAAAGCAAGTTTTTTGCTTTCAGGTAAGGAATAAACAAATGGAACTGTAAATTCTAATCCATAGGACTACACAAATAGAAGATCAGAAATTATGACAAGGAACATGCAGATGAAATACCTAGAATTTCATGCAAAATGTCCTGGGAAATGAACACCAGCAAAAGAGTAATTTACAAAATTATCTCTTAAGCCTCAATTCATCTTGTAATACTTAAGTGGGAGAGGAAAAAAAGAAAAAAGAAGAATAATCTGATAATCTGAAATGCCTTTTTCGGAACGAAGCAAGGATATGTAATCATGTCAATCATGTCAATCATTTTGTATACAGAAATTTACCAAAGTCAGCAAACATCAGACACCCAACCCTTCATTTACCATGTCTTTTTACTTGTACACAGACTATAATACAAGTTTGGGTTTCCTTTTCTTTAAAGGTTGCTCATCCTGGCTAGCTTGGCTAATGATGACCTTGGTGTACAGTTCCTACTATTTTGCAGGAAAATATTCCTTCGAGTTCTGCTGTGAAATAGAAGATCGATGCCCATCACCCGACTTTGCAAACTAATGACAATCTGGCATCTCCATCTAACATTCAAGTCAGCCGTCTTGTTGCAGACTGAGCTACCCTGCAGCCCTGGCCAGAGGGGAGTTCTCAAAGATTCCTAACATGCCTTGAGGGTAAAGCAAGCAAACAAATGAAGTCAGAACCACCATTATGTGTCTGCAAGCAACATTTCTCTACATGAAATCCTACCCCGATGAAGATGCTTCCAAACCCTTTCTTGCACTGTCCCTGTTACAAGTGACACTACTTCCCAGCGAGATGGCTCCCCTTTAGCCCTAGCTTCAGAAACAAAAACCACACTGCACGGTTTACTCTCATTAAAGACAGATTTGTACTTGGAGTTACTGAGACAGATAGGTAGTTTTTCCCTCTTGGAGTTCTGCATGCAAATCTACCACAGCTACTTATTTGCTCTGTGATACCACCACACCACAATTTAATTTGGGTGGTGGAAGGGGGAAAAAAAAAAAAAAAAAAAAAAAAAAAAAAAAAAAAAGACTGTTCTCTAGCTGTAAGTGACAGATTCCTTATGAACTGAAAGTTGGAATAGAAGTGTCACATCAGCATTGCTGTAGGTTAATTTTTGTCCTCCCTTTAGTCACACTTTGTCCTCCAAACTCCATGGCAGGCCCAGCTGCCAACAGCCTCCTGAGAAGCACTGCTTTATCAGTTAATCAGCAAACCAATCCAAAAGCACAAGATTATAAGGGATTGATTTAAAGGTGCCTACAATATGAGGAACTTCTAAAAGCAAATTTGAAGTTCTTAGTATCGCAGGGAAACAACAATGACAACCCGATTTAAGATCCTCCACCCCTGCATATTTTACAAGGAAATACATGTACTCATACATACTCAGAAGCCTCGTAAGTGCTTTGAAAAGAAGCGAGAACAAAGTCTTGGCCTAGATAATGCACCTCACCACGGAGAGCAGGGAACGGATACAAGCAACAACATTTAAGTACATATGTTAGCTAGAAAAATAATTGCCAGAAATACACATGGACTTCAAAGACAAGAAACTAACAAGTAGAGGGAAATATTAACTATCTTAAGAGAGGGTCACCATAGCTTTGGCATGTACTATGGTTGAGGGAGGGGGAATACCAATCAGATTCCTGACTTTTTAAAACATATTTAGCAAGAAATTCAACTGACTCTACCAAAAGTTACCAAGAAACTGCATGACACCACTTTGTAACTGTATGGAAGTAAAACTGCTAAACTGTTTCTTTTTTTCAGTGGTAGTTTAATGTAAACGGGGAGGGGAAAAGCCAAGAGCTGCAGCCTCTCCTGCAGCCAAAGATGACAAATTCAAGAGCAAATCTGTGCAGCCTGCTGGAGGAAATCCTGTGGCCCTAGGGCTTCTTCAGAGGTAAAAAGGATCCCAGGAGGTAGGTGACAGAACAGGTCCATGAGAGCAGTCAAGCACCTTAGCTCCAAACAAAGAAAAATAACCAGGAGTTCAGAGGCTTTTTGTTCCTATGCACCAACAGTTGTTCTTCAGCGCACCCTCATTCACAAATGTTTCAAGCATCCACTTAAATGGATCTTTTAGACACTCTTCAAGCATATGCATCTTCAGATATAAAACCAAGCAGGTCAGGTTCTCACACAATTAGAACCTTCAACAAAGCACCTAAACCAAGAACACAAGCTGCTGAGAAACCAGGGCATCACGGCACCAGACAGGAGCAGCAGAAAACGCTTCCAGGGACTCAGGAAGATTTTCAGCATTGAAACTGAAGTCAAAGAGCAGGAGAGAGAAAAGGTGCATCTAGCTCTAAAACGCAGCATCTCAGAAGACAGCACTATCTTCTACACTACAGCTTTCTTAATTTACCCATCTGAACTAGCAATTCTGGCCACTTTTCACTCACAGCAGTACAGGTTATTTCTTCACCCATCAGAAAGGGGTTCTAGAATTACCAAAAAGGAGATAGAGGAAGACACATAACCAAGTTATTCCAATTCATTTTAAACAGTATAAAAGCTTGTGGTGTTTTCAATATCTAAAATAATTTGAATGTTGTCCTTTCCTCACGTTAGTGCAAAGTCAAATTCTCAGCTTTGATATTGTTCGCATCATCTACTTGTTTGAATGTGTGTCCACTTGTTTTCTTTTTGGATTAGATCTTACAAACATAACCTAGATTAGTTAAACAATCTTTTCAGATGATATCTTTAAAATGGCTAGGTGGTACATCTTGAAAGTTTTAAGACTGTTCTGGAAAAGCATGTAGTGAAAAAATAGTAAAAATTATTTCCTGAAAGTTTATTTCCCCTCCCCACCTCTTCAATCTGAAAACGCAGATTAGTTTCACCTTAAAATTTCTTCTAAATTTCAACATTCCCACTCTAGATTTGGACACCACGAATGCTGTATCAAGATTATGTGGGTTACAATAATCTATTTAGATATATTTTGTTCTACACAGTATTTTTCCAAAGGTACACTTTACCCTTGGAAGGGTATCAGTCCGCAGAGCGTAGCCAGAATTAATACAGAATTACTAGCAGAACTATGGCAGTGCCAGTTCTCCAAAATCAAACACAGAATTTATGCGATATTCCGCTGTCACAAACCTGATGATATAGCCACACTTTCAAAACATAAAGGGTAATGGCATCCTAATTAAGAACTCATGCCTTATGTTCGGCAGAAGCAAACTGATGAATTGAGTATGAAGACACTATAAAGTGGGCTGTGACTATGGTATTTTGCCTCATATATAAACTAGCATCAGTAAACAATTTATTTAATGTACAAGTCACATGGTATAGGCTGCACTGGATTTATAGCTACTTGCATTTTGGAATTAGTGTGCCACAACAGCATAACTATCTCACTGGCTATCATACAAGCTTGCTATACTGCTGCTGGAACCATAAACATATTCTCATTAGTGGCCCATGGCAATTTATATCAGAGAATAGCTTGTGTCATGCCATAGACTGAAGAGCTGCTGCTGTGCAGCCAAATGTTAGCTTTTTTAAGCAGATCTGTAACAATCTGGCTACTTTGTTATGACAAAAAATCTTTTCCATGTATGGACTGATACAAAGGTGTTCCTTTATTTATTTTATGATTTACAGAACCCAAGGGCCTAATTCTCATCAGTATCCTAAGCTTGACTTGGAAAACATCCTGAATCTGTATTTTGAAATGCGTACTGCCTAGGTTATCTAAATTTTTGTACGTCCATCCTTCATGAAGTAACATTTAATGGCTGCTAAGCCAGTAACACAAAACACACTCAGAACTGGAAGTCTTGACTAGCGTCAGTGCTGAAGATCACTGTATGTAAAATATATTTCAGGTTTCTTCCCACTGTCTTTCTGAAGGAGGGTAAAAATGGATCCATGTTTGGATTTAACTTATTATTAAGCAGTAATCACATGCAAAAAAGCCATTATTTAGCTCAAGCAGAATAAACCCTTTGGTGAAGGAGAGAACTGTGGTGAAGGACAGGCAGCTCTTCCTTGTCAGAAATGAGAAATTGGTTTAATAAACTGCACAAAAGACAGACAGAAGGGAAGGAGAGAGACCCTCATTAAATGCTCACCATTTGAGCCCTGCTTAATATGTTGACTGATAACTAGTATATGCAGTTGCAACAAGCAGAGGCCATTCCAAACAATGATGCCCATCTGTTATGGTAGCACTTCAGTCTTAGAACTTCCAGCTGCCACTTCTGGTTAGACGTGCCACATTCCGCATCGCCTTGCGCACCAAATGAGTCCTGCCTGTATTCCCCAGTCGCGACTTCTACAGCTGAAGCACCACCCCGCACGCGCTTTACCTGCCTGAAGCCCTAGAGGCAGAGCACGCACGTGTATACACAAGCGCACAGACTTTCTCCACACCCTCAGAAAGGGAACAAACCTACTTTGGGAAGCAGGCCAAGCTTGTTGTTTTATTTAGATTAGGCATCTCAGTGTCCAAGAGCATCACACAATAACCAATAGCAGGTCATGTCTGAGGACTACGAAGACACTAAAATGGAAATTAGTTTTGAATTCATAACATGGGTCACTAAGTATCTCACTTAAACTGCTGATGTCCAATACCAGCCTCCACCGAGAGGCCCAATTTCCACAGTCTAAGTAGAAATTAACTCTCTATTCTCTAGGGGGACTAAGTTGAACGTTTCACCACAGCACTGGCATCTAGCGCTATAAACTGGTAACTTCTAATGAAGAACTGCTTGTTTTCTGGTGGTCCAAGAGTAATAATAGGGAGTGGGAATGGCCTGACAGTGAAAGATTCATTGTTCCCCTCTCCTAACTTACGTACAGACAGGGATGCAAAACGGTCCATCTCAAGAGGCAGTGCTGCTCACATGCCTTGGGGTCTCGTGCTATGGCCTACAAGACAGAGCATGCCAGGAAACTGCTGAGCTTTCCTGGTCTCTGGAGAGGTCAATACAGAGCCTCTCGACACAGAGCTACGTGCGTATTAAGGCCTTTGTAAGTTGAACCTTTGCAATGCAAGGAGAGCTTGATATGCTGAAATATTAATGTTTTAAACCAATACAGGCCTTGTCTGCTGCAAGGGCTTCTAAGCAAGCTGCAGAAACTGGGGAACTTTGTGCTTTTCCATCACCCATGGTTGACAGTGCCCTCAACCATCGCTACACAGCACGTGGCGGCTGCGCACGCGCCTTGCTGTGCTCAGAGCGGCAACAAAGCACTGCAAAACAGTAACAAAGCTTCATTAGGCTCCATATCGGCGTGCCCTAGAGACAGAGCAGTTACCTGGCTTTCAGACTGCTTTTTCCTGTTCATTTCTATTTTGGCGACTTCTTCATCCGGATCCTGCAAGAACTGCAGAGAGGCAGAGATAACTCCGGGTCAGGCTTACGGGTGAGGGGCACACGCGCCACCCGTGCCAGACCCGTGCCAGACCCGCGCCAGCCGCGGGGCCCCGGGCGCCCACAAAGGCGGCGAGGCCGGGCCCGGCCGCACTCACCGTGGCCATGTCGGCTTTCCTCTTGCGGGCGCGCATGGCTCCGCCGCCCTCAGCGCGCGCGGGCGCCGGCTCCTCGGGCTGCTCGCTGTCGAGAGAGAGGAGATGGAGGCGGCGGCCGGGCGCGGGCCCGAGGGCGCCGGCCGGGCCT